>PVJX010017782.1:0-37721 GCA_004027295.1 Dolichotis patagonum | reverse complement strand
CTGTTTTGTTGTGTTTAATTCTACCCTTTTGATATAATTGCATGTATATTTGCATGGGTAAGATGGATGACCATATTGCTGTTTTTGTCAGATTGTGGAGCAGAACTGTTGACAGTCTCACTGTTTGAATGTCTACTTTACATGTTTTAACTTTGTAAATTGAACAACTATTTCCAAGAAGTCAGCATGTAATTTGTCAAGCAATAATTTCTTAGGTTTTTTTGTTGTTGTTCTTTTCCTTTTTTCCTTGGAATACTGTCGCTACCCTTTATTCTGTTTTGTTTTGTTTTGTTTTTTTCTCTTTAAATAAAATTATTTTTTAAAAAAAGAAAAAAGAAAGAAACTTATCATGAGAAAGGATGCAACTTTGGGTTGGGCTCAAAAACAGTATTTTACCTTTTCCTTTGGCTAAATCTTGATTTAGTAGAGTTAAAATCAGGTAGCTTGATCATTCATGTTATATATGACACTGTATTTCTACACTTCCTTCCCTAGAGTAAGGCTCTCTTTTTTACTTTAATCTTGCCCCAAGCCCAGGAGATTTTAATCAACCTGGTTAATATAATTTTTTTCCTTACTAGAGCCACCTTTCCTTACTCTTCTACTTTAAAGAATCCCCTGTTTATGGATCTTTTGTAACCCTTGAGTTTCCCCCACCACTTTAGTTCTGAGTTCTACAATGGTGTCTTGAGCCTATAACCAAGTATCTCCTTGTCTTCTTCCTTATGAGCAATAATAACACTTTCTAAACCAAAAGTCTTTGCTTAGCTGGAAAGAGGTGAGAAAACATCAGCTGGATCTCTGTCCTGGGGAGTGTGCGCAGACTAGATGAACATCTAGGGGGCAGACAGAGGAAGAGGCAGCAGGAGAAGCTACTACTGGTAAGGCCGCCTGCAGACTATAACCTCTAGCTGAGGAAGAGACTTTCCTGGTTTCCATGTTTCTTCCTGGTACCAGGAAGCTTCCTGGCTTGTCTTATCTTCTCTGTAATGCTTAGTCTTTCTTCATTCAGGATCTTCTTTCTCACCTCCCAGTTTTAAGAACTGTTCCTATCCCATAAACATTAAATCTATGACCCTTCCAGACACTACTTAGTTTCTCTTATGCTAAAAGAACTGATCATTTTCACCTCTCCAATTCCCATAATTTAAAACATGCATGTAAAATATTTATAAATATAAAATTTCTGTAAAATATTTTTTGGGTTCATTTTGAGACAGGATCTTGGCTTGCAGTTCAGGTTGACCTTGAACTCACTTTGTAGCCCAGGTTGGCCTCAAATTCACGGCAATCCTACTGCCTCAGCCTCTCAACTGCTGGGATTACAGGTGTGTGCAACCACACCTGACTCTCTAAAAAATATTATTAAAAGTTATGCATAATAATTATATCCACCAATGTCAATACTTTAGCTTAAGAAATAAAGAATTACTTGAACAGTCAGAGCCCTTATTTTCCTTTTGGGTTGTAACCTGTATGTTCCCACTCCATTGCCCAAAAGGAGCTGTTTTTCAACATTAGAGATGCCTGATACTATCTTTCTGGAACCTGTGAGTATAATAAACTTGCTTGTCCTTGAGTCTCATCTATATTCTGTTGTGGCTGTGCCTGAATGAGCACCTCATAAAAGAATACAAAACATCGTCCTACAGGTTTTGCATGTATTTTGCTACATTTAACCCTGGGTGTCTGTGCTCATGTGGTCCTGGTTTTGCATGCTGTTGTAAAGGGAGCTGTATTTTAAACTTTGACCCCCACTGGTTCACTGCTAGTATGTGAATGCGATTTGTATATTCTGCCAAATCTTTATTTTCTCTGTCCAATCTGTTTTTTCTGTAGCCTATATTTTATCTTTTTCAGGTAATTATATCAATTGAACCAAAGGCTTTCACACTGAACCACACCTCACCCCTTTTTGTACTTGAGACATAATGTTTTAATCAAATATTTTTTAGTTTTCCATGTTAATGTCTTTCAGTAAATATATATATTCTCTCTGTGTGTCTTTTCTAGAGATTACAATGTTGTGCCTTAAACCAATTTAGTTTTTACTTGTTTCAGGTAATGTAAGAATTTTGCAACAATATGTTTACATTCCCCTCCTCCTTAGTGCTATTGTTTTCATACACACTTATGTCTGTATGCATCCTAAGTTCAATACAACAGTGTTAAAATCTTTTAATTAAGTTTATTGGATATATATATATATATATATATATATATATATGTATTGATCATACATTCATCATACGGAATTTGTACCTTACATGATATAACTTCATTTTTTCCCCATTCCTTTACCCTCCCTTCCACCCCTCTTCTCCTTATTTATAAAAGCTTGGTTTCCATTTTTCCCTTATTTTCTTGTTTTTTTCTTTTCATTCCCCCTTACCCACCCCACCACCTTTCCTATTTGAACATTGTCTTCCTATTTCACAATATCTGTTATATATTTTGGCCCTTATTTACACTTTTGGTTTCTCAGACCACAAAAACAATACAGTATTTACATGTACACTGTTAAAAATTTTAAGCATATTTCAAAGAAAGTCATATTTAAAGTGCTGAGGATTTAGCTCAGCAGGCAGAAACGCCTGCCTGGCAAGTGCTAGGTCATGAGTTCGATCCCTGGTACCTAAAAAACAAAAAAGGTCATATTTAGAAGAACATATGTGTGTATTTTATGTCTACTCACATTTCTTGTGTACGTTGCTGTTTTGTGTGATATAAGTTGCTGTTCTGGTATAATTTTTTTTTCATCTGAAAGGACTTAGAATTTAATAATCAGCTGGCACTGAATTTTCCATTTAAACCTGAAAATATTTTCCTTCCAGTTTGTGAAGATTCACTGGATAGAGAAGTTTTGGTTAAAATGTTTTTCTTTCTTTGCAGTGTATTTCTGGGCTTTCATATTTTCATAATTTCCTTTGATAAGTTATTATATGGTTGGTTTTTCCATTATGTGTAATGTGTTTTGTTTGGTTTTTCAAATCTTTCGGCTTTCAGTTGTTTGGGTGTTATTAAGCTTCTTGAATCTATAAGTTATATTTTCTACTCATTTTGGGAAATATTTTGCTATTATTTCAATACCTTTTCTGCCTTTTTTATTCTTTCTTTTCATCCCAGAACTCCAGTTTATGTGTATGTTGTGCTGCTGGATATTTTCCTATGTATATCTGAGGGTGTATATTCTCTTATAAGCTTCTATTTTTCTTTAGGCTTTTGGCTCTCTTTTGGTGGACAGGTGGGTAATTTCTATTCATTTACTTTCAGATTAATCTTTCTTCTTCCACGTCAGTCTGCTATTAAACATATTAAATGAATTTTTAAATTCCAGTGTTGTCCTTTCCAACTGTGGAATTTTCTTTTAAAAACAGTGTCCATTTCTCTGGTAAAATTCTACATCTTTTCTCTCATCAAAGAAGATTTTCTTTTAAGGTAAGTAGTTGCACCTTGTCTTCTTTGCATTTTATTGGAGGAAGGGGCCGCTGTCTTGGTTTTGTGTACCTGGGTTCCTTTGTGCACTGGTTGTTAGCTCTTCCTCTGGTCTCTCTGATGTAAGTCCTTATTTCATTTGTGTTATCTGATGCCTTTCCTTTTAATTGCTTCCAAAGGAATCCTCTTTGTGAATTTTCTATATTGCAATAGGACAGGGTTCAATGAACTTCTCTAAAGTGCTTCATAATATTTTAAGTTTTCAGATTATATATGTATAATACCTGGCACATTCTCTTTCTCTTCCCTCTTTCTTTTCCTTCTTCCTTTCACTCTTTAAGAAGATAAAAAAGCATTTTTAACTGGTAGTCATTGCAAAAATCACTGCAGGCTGGAATTGGCCAGAAAATATGATGTAAAAAGTGAAATTAACAGTAGGTTTTGTGAAGGATTTCTACATGGAAGATAGCTTATGATGCACACACATTATGAATGGCCAATAGGCAAGGTAAAATGGCCTAGGTAGCCTTGTCTATGACTCTTCCAAAACTATTCTTTCTTCAACAGGGTCAAAGCCAGAAAAGCAACTTTGACTTTCCTGCCCTCTGATATTCTCTAGTCAGAAAGTCCTCAGCAAACATGTGTGACTCAGTCATCTCCACTTAGTGAAATGCTATGCAGAAAATCAAAAAGTGCAGGAACAACTGTTTGAAGAATCCTGCTTGAATGACAAAGCAAATTAAAGGGCAAGAACAACACTTCAGCCTTCTGTTTGAGGGGATAAGCCAAATTTGTCCTTCAAAGGTCTTCTCCAGCCCACATGAAAAGCATCCAGTAAGGTCCACAGTGCAGTCAGGAACACAGTGCAATCATGAATTTAAGGCCCAGCCTAGAACAGAAGACAACCTTGGGAAAGCAGACAAAATATTGCACGTAGTTCCCCAGTTGATATTGAGGCTGATCTCCGATGAAAGAAGAATCATGACACACGAGGAGAGGCCTGATAACCACTTGTTTTATTTTAGGAGTGTTCTAGCTTATATATTCAGTGAGAACAAAGGCATCCCTTGAGGAGTCTGAAAGATAGTTTAAGAAGCATACATGTTATACTTGAGCTAAGAGCATTGGGGAAAAGCACAGGAAATGCACCAACATCCTGAAACTGTAAGGCCTTGGCCTCCCTCCAAGTCACCTCATATGTAGGGAGCAGTGTGATTGCCTCACTGCTGCCACCCCATCTCGCCCTCCTGTGGGCATTTGGTGCGTCTGCCTACATTACCCATGATCCTCTTCTACCTGACCCGGATATGACGACGACTTCCTGCCCCCACCTCCATATAAGCTGAAGACACTTCCTCAATAAACGAGACTTGATTGGAACTGCTCAACTTGTCTCTGTCTCTCTTTCCTCTTGTCCAGCCCCCCCCATCCCTGTTCCCTCTCCAGGTGAGACCCACAGATTGATCCGCAGGCCGGATCAGGTGGCGCCCAACCGTGGGGCCTGGCACGAGGGACTTCAATGCGGGACCTTTCATGGAAGTAAATCGCCGGCCAGCGTGACTGTTTCAGGACTCAGTCCCTGTGATCTGAGCGGACGGCCACCTTACGTTTCGCCTGAATCACGGTAGGTGAACGGATCTAATTCCTTTATCGGCATGGGACAAGTACTTGGTGAACATAAATTGTTCGTCAATGGCCTCAGGGAGGCACTCAAGGTTAGAGGGATTAAGGTTAAAACCAAGGATTTATTACAGTACTTTCAATTTGTACATTCTGTGTGCCCATGGTTCCCTTTAGAGGGCACCATTGATTCTGAAAAATGGGAAAGAGTAGGAGATGCTCTTAAAGACTATTATAGGGTTTTTGGTCCAGAAAAGATCCCGGTAACTTCTTTTGCATGTTGGACTTTAATCTCGGAGCTGCTGACTCAGCATCATGCAGACCCCCCCCCCCAAATTAATGAAACGCTTACTCAGGGGGAGGCTGCAATGCACTCCTCCCACAATCCTACCCCAAAGCCACCATCGGACACGTCCAGTGTGTCCAGTCACCCCGGCTCCGTGATTCTTGATATTCCGGAGCCCCTTCAAGATGGCGACTTGCCGCCACTTCCGTTTTCTAGAGTACACGAGGGCACCCAAAATGGCGCCGCCCTGTCCGATATTCAAAATGGTGCCGCTACGCTCCTTCCATATCGGCCTATATATCCTGACCTTCCTGATTTCCAGGAAGTCGATTGGTCGCAATTAGTGGAGGAGGCTGCTCAATATCATGATCTCCCCAAGCTGCTATCTCGATTGAGGTCCCTGAGTCACTCTCAACAAATCCCAATTCAGTCTTAAATGCCTCCGATGCCCTTTCATTCACCATAACCCCTCCACAGCCACATTCTAATCTCTTTGATCTGATTACAGGCGCATACGCCGCTTTAAACCATACACAACCTGACCTAACTCAGTCCTGTTGGTTGTGTCTGAGCGCCTCACCTCCATACTATGAAGGGAGAGCACTCAATGCGTCCTTCAAAACTTCCTCTGATTCACGCCGATGTCCATGGGGCCAATCTTATAGATTAACCCTTCCTGATGTCACCGGAACAGAAACCTGTCTTGATAAACCCGATAATTGGCCCTCTAGATATAAGTCCCTGCGTACTACATTTCATCAAAATTTTGATAGAGATCAATATCTCATCCCACCCTCCGGAACATTTTGGGCTTGCAATACTGGCCTCACCCCGTGTGTGGCAGCCGATGCCTTTAATGCTTCCAGTGATCATTGTATCCTTGTAAATGTTTTTGCCCGCATTGTATATCACCCAGATTATTATCTTTTGCAGGCCTACCAGACAGATTATAGGTCCAAATGAGAACCAGTATCATTAACCTTAGCTATACTTTTGGGAGTTGGTGTTACAGCAGGTGTGGGGACAGGAGCCACGGCACTGGTCACAGGACAACAACATTTTTATCAGTTACAGGCTGCAATAAATCAAGACCTAAAAGCAATAGAGACTTCTATAACAGCTCTGCAGGAATCCTTAACCTCGTCTGAAGTAGTTCTACAAAATAGACAGGGATTAGATCTTTTATTCCTTAAGGAAGGAGGACTATGCGCTGCCCTCAAAGAGGAGTGCTGTTTCTATACTGATCATTCGGGCGTTGTCAAAGACTCCAAGGCACAATTGAGAGAATGCATCAAAAACAGAGAAAAACAAAACTTTCTGCGAGATTCCCCTTTTTCATCTAGGGCCTCTTCCCCTATATTGCCCCCCTTTTGGGACCCTTGGCTGCTTTATTGTTATTCCTGACTATAGGCCCTTGTGTTTTTCAGAGGATCTTGGTGCTTCTTACTAACAGGCTAGACAAACTTATAGCAAAGCCCATTCAGGTACATTATCACCAGCTGGAGATGGCAGATCAACAAACCTATCGGGAAGTAACCCCCACAAATGGCCCATACGACGATTTGGGCCAACTGCCCTGAGGTACTGGACAGGCAGCCAGAGACGGGCAACTAGGACACATATGTTACACCACCAGCCGCCTAAGACAGGCACAGGACCAGCTGCTGTCCTGCTGGCCCATGATGGGTAAGGCCTGGTTGGGTTCATATAAAAGGTCCTCGACCTAAGACAGGCGCTGTCCTCACAGGGCCTGCCATACTCCTGATCTTATAAAATGATAAGGGAGGAGATGTAGGGAGCGGTGTGATTGCCTCACTGCTGCCACCCCATCCCGCCCTCCTGTGGACATTTGGTGCGTCTGCCTACATTACCCATGATCCTCTTCTACCTGACCTGGATATGACGACGACTTCCTGCCCCCACCTCCATATAAGCTGAAGACACTTCCTCAATAAACGAGACTTGATTGGAACTGCTCAACTTGTCTCTGTCTCTTTCCTGTTGTCCAGCCCCCCCCATCCCCGTTCCCTCTCCAGGTGAGACCCACGGATTGATCCGCGGGCCGGATCAATCATACTCTGTCTTCAGAGTCCCTAGCTGATCCTTCAAGGATAGGCCACATCTACTGCTCAAATACAAGACACTTCATATACATATTTTTGGCGTAGAATCTCACAATTGCATATCTTAGAAGTCTCAGGACTTGGCGTACTCAAACATGAAGATTTGGGGCCAGGCTTATATATGCACACAATGTCACTTCAGCTGGAAACTAAACCTCAAAACACATCAGAAGACTTAGGAGTTAAACTTTCCTTGTGCCTGGAGTGTGGGTAGTGCTTTAGCCTGAAGTCAAACTTAAAACACCTGAAGTCACATAGAGGGGAGAAGCCTTTTGTGTGCCAGAGTATGAGTGAGGCTCTACCTGGAAATCAACCCTCATTAGGGAAAAACCATTTGTAGGCAAGCACTATGGACTTAAATCACTCCTTATCTCACACCAGAGGACACATGCAGGGGAAAAGCCTTTTATGTGCAGGGAGTGTGGACTGCCTCCAGGAGCCTTCCATGGACCATGCCTATTTCCTCAAAGCCCACCTGGACCAGGTGCTGAGGTGAGGAGGCAGGAGAACTTCCTCTGAAGACCAGAACAAATCCTTTCTGTGTTACATGACACACTAGGCTCACCTGCTGTCTGCCAGCAATTTATGATTTAAATGTGATAGAAATACTAGAATGTCTATGAATTGTTCTATTTCTGCTATATCTGAAGCAAGGTCAGGTGGAACCACAAACATAAAGACAGCGGGCTAAGCTGTGGAAGCTTATCTGGAAAGGGCCATCATGCTAGCAAGACAGCATTGGGGTCAGAGTGAGAGCAGGTTTGTCAAGTTTCCCATGGAAATCCTGTCTAAGTTAAGGTGCTAGGAAAAGGGGAAGACAAGAGTGAAGGCAGAAGACAAAGAGCAGTAACCCACTCTGCTGAGGATCTAGGGATTTCATTGAGCCCTAAAGTGGACAGCCTCAGGCCACATGGCCATATCTGGGCCAGTTTCTCCTTATCTGTCTACAACTGGCCTCACCTGGCAAGAAATACAGTTTTCTGCTCAGCAGTTAGGAAAGAGGCTGCACAGGCTGCTTGGAGCCAGTCACTCAAGGGATGTGGAAGGCCTCAGCTGAAACTGTGACTTCTCACCAGGAAGGAAAGTATGGCCCTTTGTATGTTAAATGTTATTTTGATCAATTGGGTACTAATAATTATTTAATTTTATATTTTTTGGTACCAGGGATTGAACTCATGACCTCGTGCCTGCCAGGCAGGCACTTATGCCGCTGAGCTAAATCCCAGGCCCGGTACTAATAATTATAAGAACTGAATTCTTAAAACTCTTTTAACACTGGGAAACTCTGGAAAGAGGGAAAAAACTAAAATTTAATTTTTGTTGCAGAGAAGTAAACCAGAGAAATTAACAAAAGACTTTTTTCCCCAAGACTGGAAATTGGACTCAAGACATTTGCACTGAGCGCCCTTTTAAAATTAACTTTTAGGGTCCAAGGATTTAGCTCAGTGGCATAAGCGCTTGCCTGGTAAGTGCAAGGTCGTGAGTTTGATCCCTGGTACAAAAAAAAAATTAACTTTTAGACAGGGTCTTGCTAAATCACTCAAGCTGATTACAGATGTATGCCACCACATCTGGCTAACAAAAGACTTTAAAGAATGAGCAATTAATATATTAAGGTAAAAGACAGTGATGAAAGTTGAATGGAAATGATTACAAGAAAAAGATACAATAGATATACCTTTCAATGTTAAAAAAAAAAAAGATTGGGGCTGGGGATTTAACTCAGGGGCCTAAGTGTTTGCCAGGCAAAAGCAAGATTAAGAGTTCGATCTCCAAGAAGAGATTGCTCACATGTTTAATGGATAATGATATAAAATTGCAATGATATTTCGGTTCAACTGGATAGGTTTTAAAGAATACTATAATTTACTGTATTTTAAAATATCAGTGTTGAAAATACACTTGAAATTGTATCTTCACATTATTTAAACTTGTGAATAAAATACTTTAGATGTTAACATAGAAAGGGGTACGTTTGAAATGATGTTGTACTGCCTGTGTGTAACCCTGTTCTTTGGGAGGCTGAGGCAGGAGAATCATTCAAGGAAAATGTACCAAAATATTTTAAATTCCATTGCTCTTATAACGGAAAATTAAGCTTAATAAATGATATGGCAAGATGTGCTATCATGGGCAAGTGTGCTAAAGAGAATAGTGTAGACTCCTAACATGTACCGGCTGTCTAAACTTTTTAAATTGTCATACCTCTTATTTCTCATTCTCCCAGGTATAAAATGGTAAGAGCTTGGTACAGTGGCACACATCTGTAATCTCAGCTACTCAGGATACCCAGGCAGGAGGATCTAGAGCTCAAGGCTGGCTGGGAAACTTCACAATTTAACTATCTCAAAACTAAAAAAAAAAAAAAAATGGAAAGAGCTGGGGATGTAGCTCAGTGTGAAGGTTTGGGATTTAATCATCAGTGCTGAAAAAAAGTGGATAAGAATATTTGCCATATGTCAAAAGAGAGAACATTTACAAGGGAAGTCACACAGTTCCTTGATCTTAGAAGTTACCTATTAAATTTAAATTCTCTCCCCCAGAAAATTGTAATGGATTTTTAATTTATCTAGATTTGAAGTTTATGAATTGTTGTGTGGGGATATTCTTTACTAGCATTAATATTACAGTATGGATTCACTTAACGTGCCTTAATAAAGTAAAATTATGGTTTATTGTACCCCATGCAGGACTATGGCTGTCAGTGTGAAGAATATGAATGGTCAATTAAAATAACTAGGTCCAGAGATCATTCTTGGTTTCTTTTTCAATTTTATTTCATTCTCAAGTTAGACAAGAACTCTTTCAAATAAGAAATAACTAAGGTACATAATAATTGACAAAAATATCATACAACATGATTCTTACCTGTAACCGATACTGAGAACTTGTGGAAGCAGTAGTTCACCATGAAATATTAGATAATAACAAACATAAGAAAATATATTTTAATATTACAATCAAGTGATAAAAATGAATCCATCCAAATAATTACACAATAAACTAGATATAAGATTTATTATTATTAACATACCTTTATTAACTATGCACCATATTTGTCACCTATAAGGAATAAAATTGTCAAGGAAAGTTTGTGAATGGAAAAATATACTTAGAAAAGTACATGAGTTACTTTATTTTCCAGAAAATTTTCAAAGGATCATACTGGTTATTTTCTTGTTATCCATGAGCTTCAAGCATACCTTTCTTTGTTCTGTGAAGCAGGGGCTAGGACTCTAGTGCAGGCATTTCCCACACTCCTTGCCAGTTGGCTTCTGTTATAATTTGCTTTCATTTCCATTTAAGGGAGATTGAGAGGCAACAGGCAGAAGGGCAGGAGTTTCCTGTTTTCCAATTCTCTAAGTGTCCCTGCAGCAGCAGATTCGGCAGATTCCTTCTACTCCCTCTGCAGCAAATCCCAAAACGAGGTTGAGCCCCTTCCTCAGAGCTTCATCTCTGGTTAATTCATCTCCTCCTTTTGTAGAGTATAACCTGCTTACTGAAGTTACAGAGCTCCCCATTTTGTCCTCTTAGTCCTCCAAACTATTTCCTGTAATGAAATCATGTCTAAAATCTCCTGTGTGAATCTACTTTCTTGACTAGATCTTGAGGAACACAGCGCTACCAGTATTTGTTTTAGCAGTGCAGTCACTTAAATTTGGGGGCATTTCTCACTCCATGGAAATGTCTGATACCAGAAATAAGGGATAAAAAGCCTTCTCATGATCAAATACTGACATACAAAGGGATAGCTGCACACACCAGTTTCTTAGCCACGGTGGTACACACCCATGATCCCAGTGCCCTGAAAGGCTGAGGCAGGGGGATAGAAGATTTAGGAGCAGCTCAGGCAATTCAGCGATTGTAGAGCCTTCAAACAAAACCAGCTGACGTCTTTCCTCTGAAAGAAAAAGCTCCCAAATGATTGAGTAAACAACAATCATTTCAGCCCTACTAGCCGGATTTCTACGTCTAAGACTCTGGTTTTAGATACTGAAAGGTTCTCTGTGTCAGATGATTGGATTCTCAAGAAATTTCTCCTTGCTTCCTCCTTACTAGGATTTTGTAAAGGGCCTTCTCACGGAGAGTTACACCTCCAGACCCCAAGCCCCTTTTTAAAAAAGATAGTTTCGCTAAACCGCTAAATTTCTCCGAGTGGGCTTGAATTTGCGATCCTCCTGCCTCACCTCCCAGAGTGCTGGGACTACAGGTGCACTGCCATGCCCTAACTGCGGCGGGCAGTTTTCTGAGTCCTAATTGAAGAGAACAGGTGGAACCAACAGTAAGAGGAGAACCACAGCAACAGGCTACCAAATTACTAACGGCTTTGGTGCTAATGAGCAATCTCGTAAAAACGGAAAATAACTCCTCTGTGACCGTAATTACTTTGAGGTACTGGCAGAGAAGAAATATTAAAATAACTATGACCTCGCCAAGGGCGAGAGATTAGCGTAGAGGAACAGAATGAAAGCCAGCCAGACTCGCACACTGACAGAGGCTCTTCTCCCAGATTCAGCCTTAAAGGCAACACTTTTGTCAGCCTTTTGCAATCAAACGGCGACTTCTGGGAAAAGAACAAGGACAAATGATCACCTCCACTCCCGGGAACAGCCAGTCCCATCCACAATCCTACATTTTCGGCATGCACACCCAAAAACCCCAAAACCAAAAGGCGTGATTTAAAATTCAAAAGTTTAGCCAGGTGTGGTGGCAAACGCCTGTGATTCCAGCACTCTGGGAGGCTAAGGCAGAAGGAGCCCACACGGACACCTTGGCGAAACCCTGCCTAAAAATAAAAATTGCTATGGATGTAGCAAAGAAAGAAGGTCCTAGGGTTCAGCCCTCAGTACCAAAATAAATAATCAGAAGTCAGGCAGAATTCGCCATCCCCTTTTGGTGCACAAGAACAAAGGGTGCAGAACACAGGTATGCACAAAGATGTGTAACTATCACACTCGAGCGCTGAATCACGGCAGAACTCCGCTTCTCCACACAAAGTAGGCAAAGTTCACGCAGACCACCCGGCCACCCACCTGCGGCAGGAACTAAGGGGCAATGTAGCGAGGTGCTTTCTGGGAAATGTAGTTCAGCATGGAAGAATGCCGCGCGAAGCACTCTGGGGCTGGTAGTTTATGGGGTTGGACAGAGAATGCTGAGTCTCCAGTTCAGATCCATCTGAGCTCCGTCCTGCAAGCTTCAGTTCTCCCACGCGAAGGATTCTGGGCATTGACGTCGCGGGTCTAGATTTTGGGGCCAGTTTCCAGAACCCCCAGCACTGAGAGGTGAGTTAGGCCCGATCCCAGGGGAGGGCGGGAGATAGGTTCCGTGGGGATAGACTGGTGGGGACAGCTCTGGCGTTGCCAGAGAGGCTGTGTGTGTGAGAATGTGTCACAGTGTTACAGTGTGTAAAGTATGTGATAGGCTGTGGGTGTGCCAAAATGTTGTCTTGTGTGTCACCGTGCGTGTGCATGCATGTGTGGCTGTCTCTGAGGGAAAAAATTGCAAGTAAGTGTGTTCCTTACGTGACTGTCCCTGCAGGTACAACTGTGTTACTATGTATGGATTTGTGACATTGTGTGCTTGTGTGCGTGTGACTTGTTTGACTATCTCTGCAGACACAAATGTGTTGGAGTGTGTGTAACAACAGGTGATTGTATGACTGTTGCCACCTGTTCCTTCAAGTGTAATAATTGTGACAAAAAGTATAACCCTGGATGGCATGTCACTGTGTGCGACTGTAACTGTCTCTTGTGTGTGACCACCTCTGTCTTTGTGCTAATATGACTGTGTGTGAGATTATGAATGTGACTGGATGACTATGCATATTATGTGATTGATAATTTGTATGTGTATGTGAGATCATGGGCTTGATTGTCTAGAATCTAGTTTGTAACTGTAAAGCACAGAAAGATTAATACTACTTGCCCCAAATCACACAGTTACTATGTAACAGAACCAGGACTCAAACTCAAGCTGTTTGGATATAGGGTTCTTCGTTTTAATTAATAAATCACTTTGACTTTTTTTATTTTTGTGAGAGAGAAAAATGAAAGCCCTGAGTTCTAAGAATGTTGGCGAAGGTTGTTTCTAATCTTATACTGGGAACCTTTGGAACATGAGAGCTCGATCTGGGTCTCATCCTTCAGTCTGTGGGTTACAGGACCCAGTCTAAAGACATTGTAGTGTAAGCATCCTCCACTTGGCTATTTATAGAGGAAGAATGTCCAGCTTGAAAGCCCAGTCTTCTTCCTTTTATGTCACTGAATTTGATATCTTAGCTTTGTCCTTGTTGCAAATATTCCATGCTTGCTGCTGAGAGTCTAGGTCTGTGACTATCTCTGAAGAACCAAGTAAATTAAGTTTTTGATTTTTACTTTCTCAGTACAGAAAAATGTTCACTTCCTTTCCAAACATGAATCCAAGTTGGAATAGGAGAGACACTTCTCTAGGTGACATGTAGGTTCATGCAACCTTCACAGTGAGGAAAGAAAGGTTCTGAGAGGTGGGCTAACTTGCCCATGATCATGTAGATGAGGAAAGAAGTGAAGAGTCAACCTGGGTCTAGCACTATGTAAAACCCACATCTAACATTACAACTTCTTTTAGGTACTAATAGTCCTGTTCAAATGTATAAATATATTTTCTAACAGTTATGGAGCTATCAGAACAAATAAACAAACCTAGAAACTTTAATTTCTTTCGTGCAGATGTTACTTAAAGACTTCTCTTGCAAGCTGGGTATGGTGGTGCACAATTATAGACCCAACTATATATTTTTTTGTCCTTTTGAGACAGTGTCTTGCTATGCATTTCAGGCTGGCCTTAAACTCACTTTGTAGGCCAGGTTGGTCTCGAACTTGCAAGGATCTTCCTGCCTCAGTCTCACAAGTGCTGGGATTACAGGAGACAGCAGCACCACACTCGGCTAAGAGTTTATCTTTAAAAAGAAAGAAAGACAGACAGACATATCTGCTTCCAGCTGCCAAGAATACATTGATTCTCCTCTCAGGTTGCAGAGGCTTTTTATGGACAATTTGAAGCTACATTGGACTAAAGAAATAACTGTCCAAGACACTAAATTGGCTCATACTGGGTAGTCCAGAATTAATGGGTTGTGAATCCTAAGCTATAGGTCAACCACAATTGTCCCCATTTTCAGAAAGAAGAAATGTTGGCTCTAAGAGTACAAACAAGTTATTTCAAGCTGCACAACTTGTTAGTTTAGTATGAAAATTTGACAGTGTTTCCCTCAGGCTACTGCTCTTCTGTGCAGTAACAAAAGTGTCTTTACTGTCCTTTCTTTAAGGAGTATATGACCTCAGTTTTGGTGAATATTTTCCATCCAGATGTTGTGGTTTCTTGGAAGAAGAGCAAGTTTTGTTGGGTGTTGTTGAATAATTGATCTTCTTGGTCAATAATTGACTTCTTGAACCTTAATTTCACTTACTAGTAAAATGGGGATAAGAGTACCTTCCTTTGCATTTTTTGAGAATTGTATGAGATAACAACATGTATGACATGCCCGATACTGCTAGATATATTACAGGAGAGACAGTAGATTTACTCATTTATCTGGTATTTTTTGAGCACTTTCAGTGGTTCTGGTGTCGTTCTAGCACTAGATTACAGCAGTGAACCAAACAAGTACTAGTTTTCTTGGATCTTAAATCTTATGTGGAAAGATAAAGAATAAACACAGTGTGTGTGGCATTGTCAGTGGAAATAAATTCTAAGAAGAAAATTAACTCAGGATAAGGAAAAGAGGAGTAACTGGAAGGGGGTTCTCCACAGATAAAATTTTCAGGGACCTCTCTGTGATATAGTGATGACTAAACACAGACAGGAGTACGTCCAGGGAGTGAGACATGGCGGTGTTTGGAAGGAGAGCTTCCAGATAGAAGGAAAAGCAAGAGCAACAGCTGTGAAGGATGAGTGCATATAGTGTTTGAGAAATAATAGAGAGAGGAATGAGCAAAAGGGAAAAGGATAGAAAAAGAGGTCGGAGTAGGCAGGGACCAGATCATAAACTGCCTCGTTTGCCCCAGGATGCACTTAGATTTTCTTCCATTTGGAATATGTTTCCTTAATGTAAGTTAAGACTTCCAAGGTTAAGTTCAGCATTGACCTTTTTTTTTGCATCTTGGAAAGGGTAAGGCTGATCCACATAAGCAGGATATGGAGATCATAAAGGGCAGTAGTTATGTCTGTGAATCTCACACCAGCAACATAGAACTAGGATGTCACTGTTCCTTATTAACTCTCTTTTCAACATTTTGTTCATCACCAAAAGAGAAACTGAAGGAGGAAGGAAGAATGGCTGTTGGACTTTGTAAAGTTATGTCACAGGTAAGCTGATGCTTTTACTTTGTTTTTAGACATTTCATCTCCATTTTCAAGACTTTGGGACCAACAAAAAGAATGGGGACAGTGAGTCTACACTTAGACCAATGTAACCAGTAGTCACGTATGACTGCCCTGAATTGAGACATGCTACATAGCTGGAAAATGTAGATTCAGTATAAAAAATGAATGTAAGATATCTCATAACTAATTTTAAATTCTTTTTTTTTTTTTTTTTTTTTTGTACCGGGGATCGAACTCACAACCTTGCACTTGCCAGGCAGGCGCTTAAGCCACTGAGCTAAATCCCTGGCCCTCATAACTAATTTTTATATTGACTACATATTGAAATGATAATATTTTAGATAAATTGAGTTAAAATAGTATTAAATTATTTTCACTTATTTCTGCTTCCTTTTTTAATGTGACTATTGAAGAACTTAAAATTACATACATGGCTTACATATTTCTATCAAATGTCACTGTTCTAGACACACTGGAAACCTTTTGTTATTAAGAGCAGCAGAAGACTGGAGCAATAGTAGAGTAAGAACATGGAAGGGAATTTATTTATTCATGTATTTCATTATAAGATAGAAGAGACTGCATTGGTTTTTATGCTGATTAGAAGGATCCAGTCGAAGGGACCTGGGATTTAGCTCAGCGGCATAAACACCTGCCTGGCAAATGCGAGGTCATGGGTTCAATCCCCAGTACCAAAAAAAAAAAAGGATCCAGTCAAGTGACACAAAGGAGACAGTGTCCCAGTATGAACAAGTGGGAGGATTAGTCTTAGGAACGTAGAGTTTTATCCTTAATAACAGAGAGAAGGCAGAATATGTGAATATAGGTATAGGGCAGTAGGATAAGAGTGGCAGGAGGATAAGGAAGTTCAAAGTGAGAATGGAGAGTTGGTGGTGGTTTGAGAAACAGAAGGCAGGATGAAGAAGTTATATAGAGAGGAGAAGAATGAATTTTTTAGAGATGTGTTGTGGACTTGCCTTTCAGTGCTTTTGAGGGATGTGTGATCATATGCTAGAAATCAACATGTGTATCAGGGTTCCAGCAAGAAATTCAAAGGGGATGCTTTCTTTTCTTTTCTTTTCTTTTCTTTTCTTTTCTCTCTCTCTCTCTCTCTCTCTTTCTCTTTCTTTTTAGAGGGGATTATTTTTGAGATACTATTGAGATCCATCAGGCTCCTGATTTTAGAGATGAGTTTATGAAAAAGAATTAAATAAAGACAATTGCAAATACGGTTTGTGGTGGGTCCAGTAAGGTCAGAACTGCCTTGGAGCTAAAACAAGGGCTTCTCTGGATCACTGTACTTATTTGGTTTCCACAGATTGAAGGCAGAGGGCAGGAAATGGAGAGTACAACTAAAGCATAAGCCTGTGAAAATGAGCAGGGCCTTGAGAAGTTAGAACAAAGGCAGTAAATTTTGCCAATTAAGAGAGCTGTTTGATCTCTCAGGTTGGCAGTTTATTGCCCTTGAATCCTTTGAGTGAGATTCAGCAGCCTGCAGCCACAGCATTATCTTGTCTTCAGAGACTGCATGCAGTCAGCAATTTAACCCTTACACAGCCCAATCCACAAGATACTAACGGGATGTAGAGAAACTACAAAGAATAGTGCTGTACCTAGGGCTCAAAAGAGCATGGATCCTTACAAAGTCTAGGCCTCAACTGAGACAGAGCTGGATAGAGAGGGCCCTAGCAGGCACTGTGAGCTGTGACTGAAGGGTAGAGACCAGCCAGGGTGTTGCTTCAGGGATGAACCCAAGGGAAATAAATATATTGTTTTACTCGCCTCCCTCAGATCTCTTGCATGTGGCTGCATCCAAATGAAAATGAGGTAAGTGCTGGGGATATAGCTCAGCAACATAGCACCTACTCAGCGAGTGCGAGGTCATGAGTTTGATTCCTGAGACAAAAAAAAGGAAGAAAATGAGGTGGGACAAAGGAGTTTATTGAAGCAGTCAATAAGACATAGGACACAGGAAGAGAAAAGGGGCACATGAAAGTTATATAACATTATGTATTTGTGTGATTTTTTTTCAGGACACATTTTGCTTTATTACTGTTATGAAGAATAACTGTATTTGATATTTTAAGTGTTTGTTTGTTTTTGGTACTGGGGATGGAACACATGATCTCACGCTTGCCAAGCAGACACTCTGGCTACTGAGCTAAATCCCTGGCCCATGGTTTGTTTTTTTGTTTGTGTGTATGTAGTTTTTTGCCTATAAAAAATTAGTACATACTCTGCAAACTGGAATGCTATCATTTTGAAACATTGAATACTTTTCCTTCAAATATATTATAGAAAGTTCACTTGATTTTGTTTTGTTTTGTTTTTTGGTACTGGAGATTAAGCTCAAGGCCTTTGCACTAAACTACATCCTCAGACCTTTTTATTTTTTTATTTGAGACAGGTTCTCACTAAGTTGCCCAGCTGGGCTCAAGCTTGCAATCCTCTTGCCACAGCCTCTCAGAGTGCTAGGATTACAGACATATGCCACCACACCTAGCTGGAACCAACTTTCATTCACCAAACAACAAATATTATATATACCATATAGTAAGTTTTAAAAATTAACACTGGGTATACATCAGCTTAAAATACAAATATCCTTCCTCTCATGCAGTTTATTTTTATTTATTTATTTATTATTTTACTTTAAAGATAGTAAAATACAACAAAACAAGACAGAACAAAGCCAATCAAGACAATGCAGTGAAACTGGTACAGAACTCCAGAGCAAGATACCAGGATAACAATAACATGTACCATAGTATATCTTGTTGCCTGCACAGTAGTTGTCCATTCAATCAGTTATAACAAAATCAAACCAAAACAGAACACTATAAAACCAATCCAAAGAGAATATTGAATAGAGCAAAACAATCAGAACAAAGCAAAACAATGAAAACAATATTGGCCTTCAAAAACAAGATAGAAGGAAATCCCCCATATTTGCTATATTGTATACTGTCATCCTCCCAAGAGATGCTCAGACCGCTGACCCAGGTCAGCATAATCAATCCAACAATACAGGCATTTAGTTGCTTTATGTGTCTTAGTTGCTATCAACTCACGCTGACCTCAAAACCATCTGGTTCTCTCCCTGGTGTGCCAGCAGCTTGCTTCGCTTACCAGGAAGGCTGGTTCATTGCTTTCTTGGTTGTCTCCCAAGTCCTAGCATGGCTGATTCTCAGGAGATGCTGACTTTTCTTATTTACTTATTATCTTCTTGAGACAGGGTCTCATTAAGTATTTCAGGCTGGCCTTGAGCTCACTTTGTAGCCTGGGCTGGTCTCAAACTCTCAACGATCCTCCTGCCTCAGCCTCCCAAGTGCTGGGATTACAGGCATGCGCCTGCACACCCAGCTTCTCATGCAGTTTATAGTTCAATACTATAAAGTAGTAATATAGTTCAGTACTATTTTTAGACATGTCACTTTTTTTGTTTAATCTTCCAAGGAAAATTCTATTGAAATATTTTCATGTTATACTTTGTTATTCTTCAGGATACATTTCTAGAAGTTTCTCTTTACAAATAGAGTCTAAATTTCAGATTATACCTTTTTGATAAAGCTTGATTTAGCCCCTCCCTTTACTACTGTATTCCACCCAGTATCCCAGTTTGGGAAATACAAAGAAATTCTCTTTATGATAAATTTTTGTTTCTTCTTTTCTTCTCTTCCTTTCCTTTCCTTCCCTTCTCCTCCCTTACCCTTTTTGTTTTTCATGGTGCTGGGAATTGAATCCAGAGCCTCATGTGTACTAGGCAGGCATTCCACCACTGAGCTATACCCACAATCTAAGAATTTCTTTTTACTTGGTATATATAACATATAATTTAGCCCTTGTTCATATACTTTTCATACTATTAACTGTGTGTATGTATATATGTCTTTTTCACAAAATGTAAAGTTTTTGAGAGATATTTCTCTAATATTTCCCCTCAAAATATATTAGAAACCTGCACATGTAATAGTTTTCTGATAATTATCTTCCTTGGATTATTGAGAACTTTGGACTTTCAGATTGCAGCTTTTTTTGCAGAAACCATGTGGGAGCCTGAGCACCTGGTGAGCAAGAATTCTTTTTTCTTATTTCAGGCGTTGGTGACTTTCAGAGATGTGGCTCTAGACTTTTCCCAAGAGGAATGGGAATGGCTTGCTCCATCTCAGAAGGATTTATACAGAGAAGTCATGTTGGAGAACTACAGGAACTTGGTATGGCTTGGTAAGGATATTTCTCCCCCATTCAGAATTTCCCTTTTGGGGCATTTTTGATTCCTCCACTGGGAATATCTTGAGTATCTCACAAGTGATTCATTGAATTTCTACCTCCTATTTCCAGGAAATGATTTGAAGTAGTGGTTTAGAACAGCAATAGCGACATGATGTGGGGATTTGTTAAACATAAATTATGGAGCCCCTGTCTAGATCTACAAAATCAGAAACGCAGGGAATAGGCCCAGTAGTCTGGGTTGTAATAAGCCCTTACTAAAGTTTCAGAGTGGCTATAGTTTCCAATTCAGCAGGTCTTGATAATTTGCATTTCAGTTTAATGCTGAGGTGATGCTGCAGTTGCTCTAGCACTGCAAGAACCACCACAGTAGAAGAAGCTTCATCTTCCTTATCCTCCTTATAAGCATCATTCCCTTCTCTGACCCTTCCTTGACTATTTTTCATTGCCTGACACTTAAGAGATTCAATGTGGAACCTGAACATCTGTAGCATATTGATTTGTCTGTCTGTTTTTTGCTTTCCTTTTTTCTTCTCCTGTAAATAGGACTCTCCATTTCTAAACCCAACATGATCTCCTTATTGGAGCAAGGGAAGGAGCCTTGGATGGTGCAAAGAGAGCTGTCACATGGTCCCTGTGCAGGTGAGTGACAGATAACTGGGCAGAGGGCCACTATGCGGGGCCCACCCATGTAGTCCAGAGGAGGCTGCCCTGAGCTTTGTTCAGGTGGTGCTTGACCTCTCTTTAGCACGCGCTTTCCCAGAAACTTTGCTTTTACCTACGGATCCCCTTCCCCGTTTTATCAAATTATATTTCTGACAAATTATATTCTCTTATCTTCCACTTGTGATTTGGAGTCTCAATCCTTCCAAGTTTTTCCCCACTTATGACTAGAATTGTGTGTATCTCTAGATTTCTTTGTAGAGCTTTTATTTTTATCAAAATTATTACCAAGTTTATGTGTGCACATTGCTTAAGCTAGTGGTTTCACAAGCCCTTTTTCCCTAAAAGAGGAATTATCTTGCTCTGTCTTCCAATCATTTCTCTAGAAGTATCAGTTTTCTTTTGTAACTTCTTTGGGTGTTTCTTCACATCTCTAAAAATATGTTTAATATTGTTATTTCTTGATTTTTTTTTCAGGCTTAGTGCTTATCCTGTATCCTCATACTATGAAAAAGAAGCACCGTAACACTTTCTTACCCTGAACCTAGCACATGTACACACGCAAACGCGTACACTTCCCTTCCTTTTATTATTCAATATCAGAATTTTGAGTGAATTACAATTCGGTGTTTATATTATCACAGCTATTTATTGTTAGTTTTAGCCATGCTGTGTGTATATCAATATTACTTTTTTTTTTATAGTATGGGGGTATGAACTCATAACCTCTACACTGAGCTATATCCCCAGCCCTTTTAAAAAAATGTTTTTTTTTTTAATTTTGAGACAGTGTCTTGCTTAGTTGCAGCATTTGCCCAGGCTGAGCTCAAACTTGGAGTCCTCCTGTCTTAACCCAGATTGCTCAGATTAAAACATGCACTGCTACATCTGGCTTTATGACTTTTATTTTCTCCAGAGTTGTTAATGATCTTGAGGTTTTGTTTATTTGAGTTTGCTGCTTAGTCAGTTCAGATGTAAAACTCATGAAATTCTGACTGAAACTGACCTGATATACATTAGCTTGATGTTAAAAAAAGTATGTATACAGTTATATTCCTTTTTCTTTTGGTAAGTGGTATCTCACATTAATTTCTTGAAATTTAAAATATATTTTAGGATGTTTTTAGTGTTCCTACAAACCATACTCCTTTCTCTCTTCTATTACTTATTTGCCTGTCATAATCTGCACTCATTGCCTTTATTTCAAATTGTCTTCCACTGTTTTTACCATTTGCAACCTGGCTTCTGTCCTTCTAGTCTGATTAATTTAGGGGCTTTTCTTAATTTTCATATTCCTTAGTTTACAGAAATGTATAAGATAATTCTGGCCACTATATGTTTTCTTTTTTCAAAACTCTTTTTTGATTTTGTTGTCCCCATAATTGACTCCTCTTCCTGCTTTTCTATCTTTAACCATAAGATCTTTATCACATTAACTAATCTTTGTCTAGTACTGTCTAACAGAATTTTGTGTGATGAGGGAAATATTTGTGCTTCTCAGTACAGAAGCCACTAGCCACATTTGGCCTTGGTACTTGAAATAGGGTATGATTGAGGAACTAAAATTTTATTTTAATGAATTTAAACTTAAATTGCCTTATATAGTTAGTAGCTACTGCACTGGATAGCATAGCTCTGTATATACAGTCTTTTAAAGGAGGTGATACAATCTGTAAGTTTGTGTCATTAATCAAGTTTGTGTCATTAATCCAGCTATTCACTGGAACATAATTTGGGCATTAGTAGTAAATCTCCTTCTTAAGATTTACCTTTAAAAAAAAGATTTTCCTTTAGATTCCAGATTTTTTCCTCCAGACTTCTTTCTAGATTCTCCTGGGTTTAATGCCAGTAATACAGTGATGGTTCTGTTGAGTTGTCCCCACATTATCTGCAGGGTTTTTGATCTGTTAAGTCGCCCCACAATATCTGCAGGGTTTTTGATCTAGGTCTCCCACTGATACCAAAATCTATGGAAGCTTAAGTTCCTTTTATAAAATAATATCTCCAAATTACTTTTCATGCCTAATGCTATGTAAATACTATGTAAATATTTGTTAGATATTTTGTTTAGAGGAAAATGACAGGAAACAAGTGTTTGCATGTTCAGTACAAGTGCTATTCCCCACACACAATATTTTCTGTTCTTACTTGATTAAATTAGTGGATGCAGAACCAGCAGATACAGAGGGATGCCTTTATATTTACCCATTTCTCCGCAGCCCAGCAGTTCAGCATGTGGGAATGTCCACAGTCTCGTTAGACCTTCTTTTCTCCCAACATCACTGATCAGCCTACATACTCTATAGTTCTGGTTAGATTACACAGTTGGTCATAGCTTGCTGTCTAACTTCCATCCTATTGTAGACAGTAACCAGCTGGAAATTACATGTCTTTGATATCAGATACATTGCCTGGATCCTTTTTAATCTCAAACTATTTACCTTTACCTTTCCTGTTTTGTTTTGTTTTTTTGTCTTATCACTTGACAGTTAACCAGTTGCATAATCTATGTTCAGGCATGAATATAATAATATCTATGCATTAGTAACATAGGGGCAAAGTCACTTAATGAGTATAGATTTGTTTTATGATAAATATTATTGAGTATCTATAATAAGCCAGATGCTGCGAGGTATGTTACAAATATATTCTCTTATTTTCATATTGTACTTTCAAGGTAATCTAATTTTGCCAAACAGAAAACTGAGGCTCAAGAGATAGGTTATTCAGTTTGTTAAAGGTGTAATAATTGGCTGCCTAGATGCAGAATTACAATTTAAATCGCAAAACCTGTGTTGTTTTCAGTGAACCACATGCATGTACATTTGGCTCTCCTCTACTTTGCTTGACTCTGTAACTTTCCTTTTCTCCTTGGCTATCAGTAGGTGAATTTTTTCTTTTTTGCCGAATGTCATTATAACACATTAACTAGTAAGTATTTTCTCTACTCCCATAGTGAGTATGTCTTCCACCTCACAATAAATTTTCCCAGCTATGTACTTTATCTGGGCTACATCTCCATGTTAAACTTATTTCCCTACAGTATTGATTTGCTTTTTTTTTTCTTTTTAATGAAAGTGATGGAACTCCAGGAACCTTAGAATCTCCCACTGGACTTCTTTTATTTGGCATTATATTGGATATTTTGTAAACCTGCCATTTGCCTAGAATAGAGAAGTTTTTTTAATTGGTAAGAGGGAATGTAGTGGCCCTGGCTGATAGATTCAAGGAGTTCTGGGAGAGTGGGAGAAAGAACTAACAATAGTCACATGTGGTGAGTATGTGCCTGTAATCCCAGCGCTTGAGAGACTGAGATAAGAGGATCACTAGGTGTTTGAGGTCAGCCTTGGCTACATAGTGAGTTCAAAGCCTGGGCTACGTATCAAGACCCTGTCAAAGCATAACAAAAATTTAAAAAATTAAAAAGAACTAATACTATGGAACAAAGGGAAGATAACTGAACAAAGCTCATATAGCACTGGGCTTAAGTAATAGAATCCAAAGCTGTGCATGGGAGGAACTGACAAGAGCAGGAATTTCCTCAGGTGGAATATGTATTTGAAAGAATACAGATACATAATCTGTTCATCGCTTTTCAGTTTTGTGCTGACTCAGTATGTATCACAAGATGACCAAGTGACTGATTGAAAATGAATGTACAGTGAAGGCTTAAAGAAAAGAGACAAGGAATGTGGTTTTGGGATCCAGGAAAGTCAGAACACTCTTGGAGCTAAGACAAAGACTTCTCTGGCCTACCAGTATTTATTGAGTCCTTAATAGTTTGGGGGAGGAGGGCAGAAGTGGAGGGCACATCTGAGGCAAAAACCTATGAAAATGAGCAGGCCTTGAGAAGTTAGAACAAAGACATTCTGGGCAATAAATTTTTCCAAATAATAAAACTGTCTTATGTCTAAGATTGGTAGTTTATTGCTCTTGAATTCTGAGTGAGATTCAGCTCCTGCAACTGCAGTTTATCTTGTCTTCAGAGACTGAATATGAGCTTTCCCTAACACAGGCAGAGAGCACTGTGGTCAGCAACTTAACCAGTACACAGCCCCACTCACCGACAAGTATGGAAGCAGTCTTCCTTTTCAACAGATAGCAATTGTTAGGGGAAAAAAACTATGTCTAACTAACTGGGAAATGCTGAAGTGTGCAATTCTAAAATAATATTTTCTTCTAAACTTGAAAATGGTTCTGCTGTCGAAATAATCACTATATTTTGGAAGCCTGATCATAGCTTTTAAAAGCCAAGATTATGTTCTCTAGGAATTACTCCGTAGATAAACTAGTAAGTTTTGATTTATACTAACAGCAATCTTTATTACGTTATCTTTGATTATGTACTATATTGAATAATTGCACATATTCTACAGACTTTATCTCACTAATTCTTAGAGTTTAAAAAGGGAGAAGGACATTGTATCAGACTGATTTTTACCTCTATTAGGTGCTGGGCACACGGTAATTGATTATTATATTTTAATATATTGTCTTATTATTGTGAGGTGGCACAAAAAGGGCTTTTTCATTTTTTTTTAATTTTTGAGTTAAATTTTTTTCTTTTTACCTTGTCCAAATCAGTATCTTTTACTGAAAGTATCGAGTGTCTACTCTGTAGGCATTGTTTATCTTTCACTGATGAGAAATGCTAACCTTCATATTTCTTCTGAACACTGAGAAAAAAACCTAAATTTTTCCTGAACCTTAATAAAAATCTTAGAATTTGCTAAGTGGCATTAGTGGAAAAAATTACTATATTAGTCTGACAGTATTCATTCATTCATAAAAATACTGTCATTACTCTAGATACTTGATGCAGTAGTAAGAAGAAAAAAAAGTAGATGACAACCCCTGCCCTCATAAAGCTTTGACTTGTATGAATACCAATGCAAAGATAGTCTAGAGTCTTTAAAGACTAAAGGCAGGGAAACTAATTATGACTTAATTGGTCATTCTTAATTAGTTGCCTCATTGGCATTTAACTTTGTATGCCTCTTCTGTCCTATAATTTAACTGTTTTACCTGTCACTTCTTCCCCATCACCAATGAACACATACCTTTATTCATCAGCTATCTTCATTCTTTGAATTTTGTTCATATTGCACAGCCATATTTGGGAGATGTTAGAATCATGTACTTTCTCCCCTCCTTTACCCCAGTTAAATTCTTCAGTTGCTTCCATAACAACTTTTTTTTCCTCCTAGTAAAAGAATAAAGGAGACATTTATTGATATTTTTCAGACTGGGAGTCTTGGTGTGAAATGAAAGAGTTGTCCTCAGAATGGTTCACTGATGAAGAAGAAATATCCCAGGGGATGGTAATGAGAAGGATCAGAAGTCATAGCCTTCAATGCTCCAATTTCAGAGAGTCCTGGAAATATAATGGTGAATTTTTATGGCATCAGGGAAATCAGGAAAGACAATTCAGGGAAGTGACAACTCTTCAGGACATCTCCACCAGGAAGAGATGTAACAAATACAATAATTCTAGGAGAAGCAACCCCCTGGAGTCAGTCTTTTTAATGCAACAGAGAGCTCCCATAAGAAAGCAAGTACATAAATTTGATATTTATGATAAAATATTCTCTCAGAATTCAGTCATAATTGAATATGAAAGACTCCATCCTGAGAAGGAATCTTTGATAGATACAGAATGTGAAGAACTCAATCAGAGTACACAATTTAGTAAAGATACAATAATTCCTTCTGGTGAGAAACCTTATGAAAGTAATGATTTTTCAGATCTCTTGAATTTCCACTCATTACTTACTCGATATCCAACCAGTAATTTTGGAAAATTACCCCATGACTATGATGAATTTGGTGATGCCTTTAGCTGTTACTCATTCTTTACTCAACCTCAGAGAATTCACAGTGGAGACAAACCATATGCATGTAGTGACTGTGGAAAAGCCTTTAGCCATGACTTAATTCTCAGTGAACATCAAAGAACTCATAATGGAAGGAAACCATATGAATGTAAGGAATGTAACAAAGCCTTCAGACAGAGCGCACACCTTGCTCAACATCAGAGAATTCACACTGGAGAGAAACCTTTTGCATGCAGTGAATGTGGAAAGGCCTTTAGCCGTTATGCTTTCCTTATTGAACATCAGAGAATTCACACAGGAGAAAAACCATATGAATGTAAGAACTGTAACAAAACCTTCAGACAGAGTGCACACCTTAATCAACACCAGAGGATTCACACCGGAGAAAAACCCTATGGATGTAATCAATGTGGAAAGGCCTTCAGCAGACGAATAGCCCTTACTTTGCACCAGAGAATTCATACGGGAGAAAAACCCTTCAAGTGTAATGAATGCGGGAAGACCTTTGGCTATCGCTCACACCTTAATCAACATCAGAGAATACATACAGGAGAAAAGCCTTATGAATGCATGAAATGTGGGAAGTTTTTTAGGACTGACTCACAACTTAATCGACATCATAGAATTCATACTGGGGAAAGACCATTTGAATGCAGTAAATGTGGGAAAGCCTTTAGTGATGCTTTAGTTCTAATTCATCATAAGAGAAGTCATGCTGGAGAGAAACCTTATGAATGTAACAAATGTGGGAAGGCCTTCAGTTGTGGCTCATACCTTAACCAGCATCAGAGAATTCATACAGGAGAGAAACCTTATCAATGTAATGAATGTGGGAAAGCTTTCCATCAGATCTTGTCCCTTAGGCTACATCAGAGAATTCATGTGGTAGAGAAACCCTATAAATGTAATGAATGTGGAAATAATTTTATCTGCATCTCAGCTCTTAGACGACATCAGAAGATTCATAACAGAGAAACCCTCTGATTATAAGAAAGAAAACATTTAGTCACCATTCAGTCCTTATGAGTACCAGTGAATTCTGTTTGGTTAATACTTCTATGAATGTAATACATCAAGAAAAACCTTCAACTCATGGCCATCCATTATTTGGAATGACCTGAATAGTGACATCTGTTACTTTTTGGTCTATTCTATATCCATGTTAATCACCTTCAATGCATATGATTCTGTGAAATGGAATCAGCAGTGGATTGGTCACAGCAATTATTTTCCCTCAAACTAGTGGTTAGTAAGAGATTGGCAGCTAGGTACAGTGGTGGATGCCTATAATATCAGCACTCTGGGAGACTAAGGCAAGGCAAGTTTCAGCCCAGCCCATGTGACTTACCAACTTAGCAAGACCATATTTCAAAGTAACAAGAGAGGAGTGGCTGCAGATGTAGCTCAGTGGGAAGGCCCTGGATTCAATCCCTAGAACTGAAAAAAAAAAAAGATTTCCAAATGGTCATGGTCATGTGTAGACCAATAGATCTTTTTATAGTTATTGTTATCTCTATTAAGAGAAACTTTTAAAAAAATTTTTTGGAATTGCAAGTTTTGGGGATTCTGCTGGGTTAAAAACTTATCAGTAAGGCTGAGGATTTAGCTCAGTGGCATAAGTGCCTGCCTGGCAAGTGTGAGGTCATGAATTTGATCCCTGGTACCAAGACAAACAAACAAACAAAAAAACATCAGTAGCTTTGTGCCACCCAATGCCAAAAGCCTTCCAAAAGAGAAATCTGACAGAGGAAAACTGAGATAAGAGACATCTAATGACATCATTTAATCTGGATTCAGCCATGCATGATGTCTGCACTGTCCTCTTACATTTTTGTAATCCAATAAATTTCCTTTTTCTTTGTGCCTAAGTTAATTAGAATTAAGTTTTGCCTTTTGGAACTAGAGTATGTTTGCTATACATTTGAGAAATCCTTAATTATTTAATTAGTGTAATTTTTCAAAGGAAAACCTTACAATTATAAAAGTTGAGTACATAGTCAAAGCTGAGAGGATTGTTATATTTTGCTGATTAAAAAATAGTGTGTATTAGTCTGTTTCACATTAAGGATGAATACTTTAAAATTCACCTAGTAAAATTCCTTAACAGGGCTTCTTTTTAGGAGATAAAAATCACTTTGGGCAGTGACTCACACTTTAGGCCTGAAAACAGAGACTGGAATCTGAGAAAATTATGAATCTGTCACTTTAATGAACAACTCTTCATCTTAAAAGAATTTTCTTCTTTCAGTACAGTTTAACAGCATTTGTGACAATATAATAAGGTAATACTATAAAACAGGTCTGCTTCTGTGGGTAGGCTACAAACTTGCTTTAAGAAGTTTATAGGTAATTTCTTGGATCAGGAGATGTTAGACAGATGTTGCTGACAGAAAAAGAATGAGCCAACTTCCAATACAGATTTAGTATGATTCACTACTTTAGCCTTTGAAAATAAGCAAATATGATTATGAAACATTGTCAAACTTACATTACATCTAATGTAAAATGGATTAATGTCATATGTTTAATTTTTGTCATCATTTCTCTGTTTTATTTTCTGGAATACAGGAATACTTATTTTTAATAATTTATAGATATTGAATAACTTACTTTGGAAAGTTTTCTAAAGTTATAGAAAACTTACTATGGCCTAAAGGCAGAATAATGACTCAGCCCAGTAAAGTCTGAGTTACCACTAATTGATTTCTGATTTAAGGGTGGCAGCTGATTTCTTCCTCCAAGGTGACACCAACCTAAACCATTGATTGAGTCTCTGTTTTTATAGCTAAGTTTCACTTTTAATGTTGAGAAAGATTTTTTTTTGTACCAGGGATTAAACTCATGACCTAGCGCTTGCCAGACAGGCACTTAGGCCACTGAGCCAAATCCCCAGCCAAGAAAGATATTTTTTACCCATGGCTTTGGCTTAAGTGTTTGTATTTTGCAGTCAGATATTTCTCCTCGTGATGAAGTGTTAATTTTTGTTTATATGAAACCTTTCAACCTGTTGTCTTGTGAGATAGTGACCTGATTTTTTAGCATAATTGGAAATTTATGCTTTATTTGTATCTGATTGTTATTAGGACCCTCTAGAGATTTGTACATGTGCATGAGTGCATCTGAAGAGGATGTATATATCCTCTAAAATTTTAGACTTGGGGCTGGGGATATAGCTCAGTGGCACTGTGCCTGCCTGACAAACGTGAAGTCCTGAGTTCAATTTGTGGTACCCACAAAAAAATTTAGACTTCATTCTAATTAGGCAATAGAGATACAGCAGTAAAGCAAACAGACAAAAATCCTTGACTTCCAAGATAATTTCTTTGTGTCTTTCTTTTTTTTACTCTTTCTTTCTTTTTGGTACTGGGGATCGAACTCATGACCTCACACTTGCCAAGCAGGGGCCTGTGCCACTGAGCTAAATCCCCATCCCTAGAGAGCTAATTTCTAATGAGGCAAACAGACAACAAAAAAGATATATAAGTAAAATACATATTATGTAAGAGTTAAATTCTAAGGGGAAAAATATACTGAAAGGGGTATGAGTTGCCTGAGAAAGCTGCTTTTAAAGTTTACTTTTGAGTTAAGGCCTAAGACAGATTGTCTACCTATCTTAATTTCTTTCTTTCTAGTTATATATTTACTTTAAACTTGGTACGTAGATAAATTTGTTTTGTCTTTTGTGACAGGATCTCACTCTATAGTTCAGGTTGGCCTTGGGCTCACTTTGTAGCCCAGGTTAGTCTCAAATTTGCAGCAATCCTCCTGCCTCAGCCTCCTGAGTGCTGGAATTACAGTTGTGTGCCACCACACCCAGTGCTAAATTTATTCTTATATTTTATTTTGCTTACATAATTTTACCATTTTTCTTTTGAGTCAGATGAGTATATATGGCCTTTTACGTGTGTGTGTGTGTATGTGTGTGTGTGTGTGTGCTGGGGACTGAATCCAAGGCCTCCATACTGAACTAATCCGAAACCCTTTTCTATTTTTCATTTTGAGATAAGGGTTTTACTAAGTTGCTCAGGCTAGGTTTGACCTTGTGATCCTCCTGACTCAGCCTCCAAGAATGATGGGATCACAAGTGTATACCACCATCTCAGCTTACTGTTTATAATATTAAAATGTTTAAACTAATTGTATAGTCTTTTGATACTAAATTACCAAAAATCTAAGAACCAGGGGTCAATTTAAGTGGAATCTTTCCTCTCTTTAGCAATGCCCTGACATCTTTGCCTACATGTAGACTATCTGACAACAATATGATGTTCCCAACCCAGCCTCAATGTTTCCCACTCAAAGTAATGAATTTGGCTGCTTTCTAAAGAATTTAAATATAGAGATAACAAGCATTAATGTTCATAGAAAATCAGAAATACTTTCCCCTGTAAGATAGAAAATAAATTTTCTCAGTGAAAGGTTTTGCATGCAAGACTTGGGCGCCTCAGAATATCTGAAGTGAGATTGCATTTTCTTTATATACTGTATTTTCTGTTTTCTATAATTCTTGTTATGAAGAATAAAAAAAACTTCACAGTAGAGCTCACTTTAATAAGTCTATGGTAATTATCTTTTATTAAATTTGAGATTTTTCAGGATTTATAAAATAATTGCTTCAGTAAGTAAAAAGAATTTGGAAATTGATCATTTAAAATGGCCTTAATTAATGTAAATGGGTCAGTCCAAAGGAAGTCTAGGTTTCTTCAGATGTGTTACATTTATTCTCTTACTCAAAAGGTTTTCTTTCTTTTTAAAAGATATTTCAGATAGTTTTTCTGGGGAAACAACAATGTAAAACTTTGTATAATTTATTATTTTCCAGAGTCCTTTTCTTTTTAGTAGCTATTATATTTGAATGGTAGAATTGCATATGAATTTCAGGCAAAATTGCCGCCATTATGATTAAGCCCCTTTTCAGAGGGGGACAGAAATGTTTCCTTTTAAGGCTGTCGTTTCAGCTGAGTGTGGTGGTATATGCCTGTAATCCCAGCACGCCGAGGCAGGAGGCTCAAGACGCTGAGCCCAGCCTGAGCAGCTTAGCAGGACTCTGTTATAAAATATAAAATATAAAAAATGGTCTTGGGATGTAACCCAGTGTGAACTCCCTGGGTTCAATCCTCAATACTGCAAAAATCAAGTAAAATAAGAAATGAAAAAGGTCTGGGAATGTAGCTTAGTGAAACAAAAAAAAAAAATGGTTCCACCTCGAGTTCTAGTTTCTACTCCAATTAATTTACTATATCCTACTAAGATTTCTCACTTTCTTCACAGAACTCAAAATAGGGAGATAATAGATTGAATGGTGGCAAAAAGTTAATTCCTCGAAGCCACCAGGTAACTTCATATACTGCGTGACAAGGTAATAAATCACTTTCCTGGTTTTGTTTCTTAAAGGAATTTCGCAGTAACTCTTCATGTATTCTACAAAGAACAAGAAGTGTCGCTCTTTTGATTATTAGAACAGGAATAGATTCCTGGAATGGAAGCTGGTGCAAGTTGCTCGTGGTTCTCTCTGGGTTATCTGAGGTTGTTAGGACATTGTCTTTCAGCCCAAGAAGAGGAAAGGGGCACTGCTCTTCATTTTGCATTGAGTATTTGGACCTTCACACTTGATCTTAGCCAAAAGGCCGAGAAGCGATATTTGGACCTTTATTAACAGTGCATTTCAAGTAATTTACTACAACACTGATTTGTTGGTTTTTCTTTTCCCCACCAATTCCAGTTTCTGTTCTTCTCGACAGACATGCATACAGATGTTCCCGTACATCCTTAAACGGATGCATCGCTTATCGAATAGGTCATATATTGTGAGTTTGGAATTTACCCTAATGCCGTGAATGAATTTTCATGGCAGAAATGATTTTTCAGGTTAACTGTGTTCCTTTATGCGCAGCGGTCTAATGTTGTTTATCAATTCTAACATTTCTGTGGAGATTTACAGCATTTACTCTATTCCTGCCTTGATGGCTATAATTTATGGCTGCCACAGAAAGCATTCTAGGAAGTATTCGTTTGTGGGCCTGAAGTATGTAAGAATATTTGTCTAGAAATTACAGTTGCAACCCTGCGTTCAAAAGCTAAAGAGTCTGGAAGCTGATGTCTACAGGTGACAGCAACACAAAGCAATGCTCACTCGAGGGCCCGGGAGGCTGTGTTCCAGCTTCCACCTTCTACTTTATCAGTTCCATCTGGGCGTGGAGCCAATTGCATGATGCCACCATACGCAGGGCGGGTATTTGCTACTCAGTGACCCACACACTGGTCTTCTCCAGAAATACTGTCACAGACACCCAGAAATATGCTTTACCAATTTAGTATCCCTCAATCCAGTCAACTTGATACCCACAATTAACCATCATGCCAATGTATTAACATTGAGTCTTTTGAGGCTTCTGAATTTTGATTCATGTTTAAAAGCCTCTTCATATCTTGAGCGCTTATTTTATTTTTGTGCTGCTACTTAAGATATTTCTTTTCTCACAGTTTCTGGAGTTTGGGAAGCCCTAAGATCAAGATACTGGCACCTGGCGAGAACCTTCTTGCTACGGACCCACATGGCAGAAGGTCATGAAAGAGTGAGTGCTCCTTTCAACACTGAGTCCTTTTATAAAGGCTCAGCACACATCTGTGAAGGTCCATGAGACCCCTTAAAGGCCTCTACTCTTTTTTGTAGTTCTGCAGTTTGAACCCAGGTTCTTCACATTGAGCTGCATTTCCAAGACACCCCTGTTTTTAAGTTTTTGAAACAGATTTTTACTGAATTGGTAAGTGGCCCAGACTGGGCTCAATCTTGTAACCCTCCTGCCTCAGCCTCCCAGAGTGCTGAGATTTCAGGTGTGTGCCGTCACTGCCAGATGCCACTTCTTAATACTACCACTTTGGGGATTAGGTTTTAACCGATGAGTTCTGGAGCACACACAAACATTCAAACTGTACCATTCTGCCCTGGTGTCCTCTGTTTTGAACATGCTTGTCTCCTTCAAAAGCTTATGTGTGTAAGGCCTGGTCCCTCTGGTGCAGGTATTGGAAGATAGAGTGGAATTTCAAGAGGCAAGGCCTAGTTGGATATCCTTAGGTCCCTGAGGGGCATGTCTGGAAGGGACTGTGGACCCTTGAGGGTCTCTGGTTTTTTATTTTGATATGTGATTTCTTCTTCCCCCATGTACTCTCACTGTTGTGACAACATCAACCAAAAGGGCTTCACTAGGGCACAGCTGATGGTCCATCATGCCCTTGGATTGCCGCAGTTTCAAGCTAAATAAACAACTTTCTAAAGTTAGCTTGCCTGAGGTATTCATTATAGTAATAAAGAATTTACCAATACCTACCAAATTCATCTCCTCTCATACACAAAATACATTCATTCCACCACAATACCCTCAAAAGTCTTAACCCATTCAACATCAACTCAAAAGATTGAAGTCCAGGGTCTCATCCAAGTCATAAGTATATATGACTTATATATAAATGACTTAAGGCATCTTGAGGCAAAGTTTCCTTTAGGTGTCTATGAAATGAAACAAGTTACATGCTTCTAAAATCCAATGGAAGTATAGGAATAGAATAGATATTTTCAAAAGGGGATATAGGAAAGAAGAAAGTAATAAATCTTGACCAAATCCAGAAACCACCAGAGTAAATATTAACTTTTAAGCTTGGAGAATAATCTTTGACTTCATGCCCCTCTTCCAGACACACTGGGCTGAAGGCTGAGTCTCCAAGTCCCTCGGCAGCCACACCTCTAAGCCTTTCTGTTTTACTCACACTTTGGAGTTAATATGTCTGTGGCTTTCACAGACTGGTAGTGCATGCTGGTGTCCCTATAGTTCTGGGGCTGGGGAAACTTCACTCTTAAGTCCACAGGACGTTTCTCTAGTTGAGACTCAGTGACGGCCCAGCAGCTGTCAGAGACATCCTTTGGAATACAGGTGGAGGTCATGCTCCACTGCTTTTGTATTCTGTGCAACTGCAAAATTAGTTCCACATGGATGCTATTAAGGCCCAGCACTTGCACCCTCTGGAGAAGTGATCTGAGTCACACCTGGCCCCACCTGAGCCACCACTGGGCAGTCAAGGAGTGATGAACCAGAATGTAGGGCGCAGAGATCAAAGGTGTTTTCAGGCAAGAAGTCCTGAGGTGCCATGGACTCTCTCTCTCCATCCAGTGGTGGTGAACCTATGGATTGTGTGCCACAGCAGGCTATTTATATTGTTGAAAGGTCTAAAAGGTTTGCCGTCACTGGCTAGGCCCTGGTACACCAGGCCTGTGACAGGAATGGCAGTCTCAAAAATCTCTGAAATGTTTTTGGGGGTCATTTTCCCATTGCCTTTGTTGGAAATGATCCCCAGACTCAATATGTCAGTGCAGATAACAAAGGACTTAGACATCAAGAAATCTTGACAAGGCTTTTACTTTTGCAAAATGACTCAAGCACGAGGTGGCAGGCTTCTAGCACAAAAGAGGGTTGCCCCTTTTATTCCTAACACAGGAAGAGTAGCTGACCTCTTTCCCATTGGCTGGTTTGGAGGGTCACAATCTGTCATGATTGGCTAACTCCTATGGCACTAGGGGTTGCTGAAAGGAAGGGAGAACAGAGCAGATGGGTGAAAGGTGAATGAGACCATAACCCAAGCAGGGATGATGGAAACACTCTGCCACGAACAAGCTTATTTGTTGCAAAGGAGGGGTCATCTCTAGGACAGAGAGCAACCCCGAAGGGAGGGAGTCATGGGTTTATAAGCCTGAAAACCACAGGGGGAGGAGGGGCACGGGCATGCAGGCCGGAACAGCTGTCCAGGGAGACACAATAGGTACATTTTGGGGGTGGAGGTGTGAAAACAAGAAACATCTTGGTGGGCACTGTAGTTCTTGGGAAAGTATGCAGGTGTCTTTGTGGTTGGTGCTGCCAACTGTCTTTGTGGCTGTGTTTGCTTTTCTGCTTCTGTGAAAGCTTGTGGGGGTGGTTAAGCTGCATCCTCCAACAGGCTGCATCCTGTAACCCCCTCCTCCCGTCACCCAGAAGCTCAATGCCCTTTCATTTCAGCCTTTTGTTATAAAGGATGGAGGGAGAGAGTGGTCTCCTAGGGGCAGGCAGAGTGGGAATCAGGTATTGGGGATGCGAGAGGAAAGGCCAGAGGCCTTTATGAGGGAGAAAGGGAAACAGGTCGATGTTTCTCAAGGCTTCTTCAAGTGTGACAGTAGAGGCTGCACAGGCAGCAAACTGGGGGTGGACCTAGTGGGGCTGGTGGCATTGTGGGTGGCTTGATGTTGGCAGCTTTATCCAGTGGAGGTCACATCACCGTAGGATTCTTGTGTAATGGGGGTGTATTGAGTCATCAGGAGGAGCTGCCTGTTCAACATGGAGAGAACCTGTCCTTGGATGAAATCTGTTAGGCATCTTAGCAAACAGGAGTCAACCAGCAGCAGAAGCAGGACTGGGCCAAGGATGGGGAGAAGCCATGACCACCACCCAGACTGAAGGAAGCCCCGCCCCCATCCCAGGGAACCATTACCCCTTGCTTGATTTCTGAGCCTGGAAGCCTGGTCTTGGAGACTTTGGATGGTCTGGTGAATGAACCTGCTCTGTTGACATAGAAACAGCACTCTTCCCCAAGAAAGGTGCAGGTGTACCCTTTTCCTACTGTGAGCAGGTCAGGGGCACCACGGTTTTGGAGGGCCACTCCAGAGAAGGACTCCACCTCCGTTTGTAGGTCTATGACGGAGTTGGAGATTTTGTTGAGTCCTTCTGATATCTCTTCTGAGGGCTGTTGATGGGCTGTGATCAACAAAGCTACTCCTGCCACAAGGCTACTCCTACACATATGGAAGTTTCCAAACCAAATAGCAAAGGAATGAGGATTGGTGCCTGTGGGTGCCATCTGGAATGGGTTAGGACTGGGAGTCTTGTCCTGTTGACTATGTCTATTTTGGAAGTTAAGAATACCAGTGTGCAGGTTCCGGTCCAGGGGCCCAGTTATGTGGTAGGCATCCCATTTGGGGAGGGCTTGAAACCCAAGGAAGAGGTAGGAGTGATCTCCATTAGACGGAGAGGTAGGGTGTAAAAAGTAGCATGGTCCTGAGGCAAATGTAGGGTAATGGTGAAGTTACAGCTAGAGGGAGGGAGGTGTCCCAGGGGGACTGACTCCCAGAGAGAAAGCCTTCACGGGAGATGTATGGCATGGCTTTAAAGGAAAGCTGAACATTAGAGATTACGGGTCTTAGAATAGGGCAGTGTGGAGAAGCCGATTTGGGCATAAGCAGAAGCTATGTCAGTGTGTCTGTGGTTTTGTTTGTAGCTTTTGCCTTCTAGATTTTTTATATCATATGTAGAGTGCCAGAAAGACTTGGCAAGAGTTCCAGGTGTGAGTGGGACAGGGGTGGCCTCATAGGCAGAAGTGGACATGGAGACAAAAGCCAACAGCTTTTAGCCAGGGAAGGATTGGATTGATTTAGCAGAGAATAGGTCAGTTTCAGGGTCCTAAAAAGGTATTTAGGTATCTGTGGAGTGAGTGAGGAGGGTGGAGGGGGATCTTTAGTTAGGATGAGGCTGTAGGCAAGCAATAGGAGGTTGATATAGCCAGGAGCCATCTCAGTACCAGTCTGGGAAATGTCTGAGAGTGCACAGAGGAATGAGGATTGCTATCACAAAAAAGAAGAAAGATGATGACCAAAAGGCTGTTTTTGTGAGGTTTCAGCCAGTTGGGGTAACTTCAATTAGGGCAGCCACAAACAGAAGAGCCAGAGGTTTGCAGGCAAGGAAGAAAGGAGGTGGAAATATATGGAGTTATCTAAGATACTGGATGAGGGGGCAGACTGGGGCTAAGGCCCCGGGTAAGGTGAGAGGTAAATTAGATTGTCACAAGACTAAGGGCTAGGAGATATGTGAAGAAGGGTCAGAGGTCCTCTGCGCGGCAAAGGACTAGAAGAACGGTAAAGAGGCAGACTTTGTCTAAGGACTGAAAGGGAGAGAGTTTCAGAGTAATAGGGCGTTTTACCCAGGTGAGTATAGATTTAGGGCTGTCTACCGGGTGATAAGGGAAAGGAGGGTTTCTGTCCAGGGAAGAAGAGGTCTCAGAGGAGGAGATTGAGGGAGGTAGGCGAGGGCTTGTCTTAGCACACTGGTGAAGTGACGATAAAGCAGGGCATTTATTTCTCAGGGATGCGGC
>PVJX010017781.1:0-37724 GCA_004027295.1 Dolichotis patagonum | reverse complement strand
CCTTTTGTCATTTTTCTGTATTTCCTTACTTTGAGCAGTGTTCCAAAGCTTTCTCTGCTTATGTGGCAAATTACCTGTTACACCCTCAGTTCCTGGAGGGGCAGTGGCTCCCCCACAGGCTCCTGGCTTCCTCACAGGGTCCTAACTCCCCTCTGTGGGCTCCTGGCTCCCTAAGTTGTAAGGCGAATGCTGGGTGTGGTCACCCCGGAGCCTGTGGAATCTCAGGCAGGCCAGGCCTCTGTGCCTTGTCCCAGGCAGGTCTCCAGGAGGTTCCCTGCAAGTGAAGGGCCTACAGGTCCCAAAAAGTCATGCCAGAATGTTGGTTTCTGAAAAGTCCCCGATCCCAAACAGACCTGGCCAAGATGCCAGTCTCCACAATATTCCCAATCCAAACAGCCCGGGCCACTCTGCGGGTCCGAGAGTTTTGGGTCTCAAAGAGACAGGCTGAGATGCTGCTTTCTGGGAGACTTCCTGGGCGTGAAGGGCGGGGCTACAGGCCCAAACAGACCCGGCCCAGATGCCGATCTCCAGGCAGTTCCCTGCGGATGAAGGGCGGGCCTACCAGCCCCAAAGAGTCACGCAGAAATGCAGGTCTGCGCAGACTTTCAATCCAAACAGCTCAGGCCACTCTACCGTCACAATTTTCCTGAGGTAGAATAACACACATTTTGCTAGCAAGTACTGATGAATCACCTGCTCTGTCCCATGTAAAAGGGTCCGCAGCAGGGATAGATGGCCCAGGTTTCGGGGCTTTCTGTCATTTCAGTTGCCAGCACCCTGAAACCCTCCCTGGAAAAGAAGCAGAAGGAGCATCTGTGGGGACTCCAGGCCTCATCAACCTCAGCCACTGTGTCCACTCTCCTTTCCGCTTCAACTTCACCTGGAAGCGTGGGTAATCCCCTTTTGAGATTATTGAAACATGAATCACTTTAAAGTAGTTATTATAAAATGGTACCTCTTCAAACATCAAAATGCGATTTTTAAGAAGAGAAGTTAAAGTTGTGAAAGACCTCCTAAATCCCGGGACGAATGAGTAGTGCGACAGTGTGAGTCGGCACCGTGCTGCCCGATCAACTCTTTGCTACACCGCTTCCTAACTTGATCATAACCACACTGGATGGCTGCCCTGGGTCACCAGGACTTCTGGACATTTCTAATAGGAAAAGCCCAAACTTAAAGTTTCACGTGAAATATTCCATTTTTTAAAGTGTGGATTCAACTTTAAGTGAATGTTTAATTAAAAATAAAACCTTCAGTTTGATTCTATCCACTGACCTCCTGATTACCATTTCTAGGATAGACAGCTAATGAAAACTGCATCAACTTTGGTATGCATTTGTGAGAAAATGCAGGTCTCGTACTGAAGGGATTTGCATCCATGGGTTTTTGCCTAAGGGATTTGAATTCAAACTATACATCCCCAACATGCCATGCTTTAAGAAAAAAAATGTGTCATATTTCCACTAACGTAAAATACGCTCTCAGGACATTTGTAAAATCTTACAAATTTCCAGCATGCAAAGAACAAAACTGCTGAGTCCATAGCAATCACATTTTCCTATACTTAGGGACTAATAAATACTTTAAGATACTAATCTCAGGAATATAATTAACCATGCAGTTAGAGAAAAATAGTATTTTAATTGGGTAGGTAATGGGCATTCAATACATAGCTTCTGAATTAATAGAGTAAGGTGTTACCAAGTGAGTTTTCTTTATGAGGCATGATGTCTGAGGTTTGACCTCACCAATCCAAATGCCTCCAAGATTAAGAAAGTGCTAATTTCTTGTATTGCAACCTCCCCATGACTTCTGGAAAGACTTGAAGATTAAAATCAACATTAGATGTACTCTTGATTTTTTTTCTCTGTGGTTTCTTTACAAATCTAGTGAAATTACAGTGCCTGCTCTGATTCTAGTGTTTTGGGGATAGAACTAATTCTGGGGTAGGCAGCGATGGCCACACTCAGCCAAATCTTATCCTAGGAGCCATGGGCTGAGTGAATTCCCGTCTCTCTTGTGCAGGGAAATGAGCTCTTCAGATGTTGCCAGATTCAGTGAGGAGAGGCTAGTGCACTGTCTCATCATTGTGCTTAAGATTCTCTTTATGGGAGCCCTTTACCTATCATGTATTTCTGATTTTCAAGAATAGTTTGTTAAAATGTTTATACTCTTGCAAGTCTTAATATATGATGATTTCTTCATCCACCTAGCAAACACTGGGAAACTGGCATTGAAAATACAGTCAGCCAAGTGGATACCATGAGCATTTCTATATATTTGCTGACCTGGAGGAGCCCAAGGACCAGAAAAACAAAACAAAACAAAACAATTGCATGACAATTAAGATGTAGAGGGAAAAAAGACAGTGTCTTTTTTGAAGAAAAACTCTGAAATCTGTCCTGAGAAATCTAGAATGATAACACAAAGTAGTTCGAGCCAGGGAATCAATATTTAAATTGAATATCCCAGGAGTGATAGCACTTTCCAGGTAAATGAGAAAAGGATAAGATGTGAAGCCGGGGAAGTGCTGGTAGACTGCTCCCTCGTAGTAGAGGTACAGTCTAAGACCAGCGGTGGATTCCTGAGACAGCAGATGATAGCAAACATCTGTATGTGTATATTTAGAATTTTTCCTATACATACACCCTTATAATAAAGTATAAGTTACACTTAGTCACAGCAAAAGGTTAACAATGGTAACCAAAAATATAACGAAATTATTAGTATGACATACTGTAATAAAAGTTGTTTTCAATGTGTTATTTATTTATGTTTCATTTAATATTTTCAGGCTAACATTGACAGTGGATGGCTAAAACTACACAAAGCAAAATCTTCGGATAAAATGAGACCTATCAGAATTACTTGTAATGAAAGTATTTGTCAACCGCTGTATTTTTGAAGCCTAACGCAAGGTCCCTACAATGAAATCAATAAACATTCTTTGAATTCAGAATAAATGAGTGAAGAAATAATTTGTATGTATGAATGACAGTGTAAGTCACAGGAGTTGGATGACTATAAAATTTGTTAGGGACAAACACCTGGATTAATTTTTTTTAAGTTAAATTTTATTTTGTAGAGTGATCTCTTGCATTGGCATTCTCTTGCATTAGGATTTACTGGGGTATTTTATTTTTTAAAAAATGAAGATTACTGGGTCTTTTGGGTTTGAGGCAAGAATCAACAGCTTTTCTAACCTAGGAGACATACTGCTGAAAGCCATGCCCAGTCCTTAAAATCTTATTCTTTAAACTTCTCAGGAGTGCTCAGTATCTTGGAGGATCTATCAAAAGCTGTAGACATTCTTAGGCAATTGTATACACATGATCAGTTTTGCTAAAAATTTCAAGAAAATCACAAAACCCTTGTGACTGACTCATTGTCTCAGGTTAAAACCCCCCAAACCCAAGCTCACTATCAACTAACTTACAGAAAGACAAATAAGAATCATTGTTCCTAAGACATATAGCCAGAAAGACTAGGTGAAGTTGAACAATGTAGTTTCTTATGGTCAATTTTGTCCAGAATCTACCTAATCTCACCCTGTCAATGCTTACTACAAAAGAGGGTTTCCCATTTAAAAGAATTTATGTTGCGATCCAGGAATCTTCTAGGTCATTGCTATCCTAAGTAAAACATTTAATGAAAAACTGAAATGTTTCAGCAGGAGGGAAATATTTCTTGAATATTTAGGAATCGATACTTTGTTTCACCCTGTTTCGAATAACAGATGAAGTTGATGGCCTTCTAGAAAATGTATGAGTTAACTGTTTATATGTTTATATACCTAATATTTCACAAAGTCAGATTGTATCTAAAAATCTTGGTATCTTTCTGATAATCTAGCATTTACAAAGGACAAAATGGTTCCATTTCCACTAAAGCTGAGAGCTCTCTCTGCAAAAAGCAACTAAAATGGTCTATTGCCGGAGATATGTCACATGGAACAAGATAAAGCCTATGAAAACAGTCCTTCAGAAAAGTCATGGCTGAACTCTAAGGACCTAGATTATTTAATGCGAACATTGTGTGTGACTTTGGAGACTGGGGTAGGCTTCCCTATAGTCAACTAAAGCAAGCTTGTTTATGTGAAACCAATGTGGAACTAGAGTTCAGAATTACAATTTGCTTTCTTTGTACCTGGGGCAGAGTCACTGAACTTCATCCAAGATTGGAGCAGAGTCAGAATGTGGGTGAGGGAGGGAGCACATAACTGAGTGACAGAGTGTGCTGCAGTACATGGGAATACTTTATGACATGCGGAGCATTATACAGTAAAGGAACTCACAGCATCGTTCACAATGTGTAATACTGTTTTGTAAGCTTGTAATCACTGATTAACAAACAGCAGCGTAGTGTAATTCTCAACTTACATCTCATTCTTTTGGTGAATATTCCTTTGGAAGTTAATTGGTAAATACTGACCCTATTTCCTTCATGTGTATGAAAATTAAATGTTATATGAGTGAAATACAACTTTGTTTTTCATTTTTCTAAAGGAAGGGATATAGATTATTTCCAATTGTTTGTTATGATCAATTTTCAACAAACATCTCTTTGCGTATCTGCTTGTGCACAGGTGGCCAGGTTTCTGTAGGGTTTGTATTAGAAATGGATTTGCTGGGTGATAGCACACTTTGCTGAACTAACGTCAATTTTTTTTCAAATTAGGTACAGTTATGTAAGAGTTGCATTTGCATTACTGTGCTGTTTAGTGTCAGAATTTAGAGATATATATATTTTAATTTTTCTTATTATTGATAAAGTTTTGCATGTCCCTATACCTTGTCTCCTGAAGTGTATTCTCCCATGAATTTCTTGTTAATACCCTGTATCCATTTTTATAGATGCCAAGTGCTAATCTTGAGATCAGTAGGTTTATAGCCATAAACAAAACAAAGCACTGCCCTCATGAAACTTATTTGGTAGCAAGAGACAAACTTAACAAACGAGTGTTTTTTGTGGTATGAAAAAGACTAATGTCTGCTTGAAAAAGACAGAGTAGACTGTATTGGGGTAGGCAGCAGAGCTCATATTGGTATATAGCTCAAGGTGGAGTCAAAGTGATGAGGAGCTTCAGAACGAGAAAAGCCCCTGGGCTGGGGTGGAAGATACAGAAAGGAGGGTTGCAGCGATGGAGCCAGGAAAGTGGAAGGCGGGGTGGTTATTACTGGGCCTTAGGGGCCATGGTAAGACTCTGGCTTTTAGCTGAACGGAGTGGGGACCTGCCGAAGGGCTCTGACAGAAGAGTGGTGCGGTCCGGTTTGTGCTGTACAAAGACCACTCACTTTAGATGTCTGCCTGCTGTGGTTTCTAAACAGCCAGCCACTTGGCAAAGTCTTTCTTTCCTTTTGGGAAATCTGATTATTCAGTAATAGGACATCAAGGAAGACTGAAAAACACTGCACTTCAGTGAACAATTAAAGTTTAGGATGGGGATAAGCAGAGTGAGTGTGAGCTGTGAGCTTTACACTTCTCCTTCTGCAGCTCCGACATCCAGTCCGTCACTTTTGCCCTGAGTCACATAGGAATAAGACTGCTCATGGCAGCTGTTGCCAACTGTACGCCAGTCTCTGGCCCAGCTATTATTTAAGCCTTACATTTAATGCCTGACAGCACAATGTGTGGTAAGTATTGTCATCTTCACTTTGCAGAGTAAAGACAGAAGCCAGATCTAAATTCCTTATTTCTTCATTATGCCCAGTGACCACTGTGTGTGGCAGAGTTGTTATAGAGTTTTTAAACTAGATGTCAATGAGGATTTAAAAAACATACTTCAACAAGATGGCACTGGGTATTGCATAAGGCCACATTAATATTATAACAGTATTCTCAAACTTTATGTGATTCTCTGAAGTAACCAGCTTCTATCTTCGTTGAAGCTGTCGTATAATAAGAGTTACAATACTTCTTTCCTGTTTGGTTGCTGCATAAAATAAAACAAAAATAGGGGATGAATTCTCAGTCTCTGAAACATTTTATCTTACTTAAGAGATTGTGAATTTCAATTTAATATGGCAATCTGATACAATAATTTATCATCAAAATCAGTGTAACTGGCTGGCTCTAAGTGTTATAACATTCAAAATTTTGAACAAAAAGCAAAGAATAACAAACTATGCTTTATCTTCTCCTATCTTGCTTGAGAATACTCCAGATAGTCCATTCTTGCATACATTTGCATATGTTTTCTCCTTCACATGATGGTAAGACACAGAGTTCAATCCCTAAATGAGTTCTATCCATTTGGAAATTAAAGCAGCAATTTAAATATTTAAATTCTGGCTAGTTCAAAGGCAGTATTTGTCAAGGGATGACTGATACTTTTTCTGTAGCCATTCAAAATTGAAATAATATGTGTATTTTTCCTTAGCCGGGAAGTTTATCTTATTACATATTGCCTTAGGTACAGTTTATTTTAAACAAAGTTCAAACAAACATCAGAAAAGCTATTTCAGGGGCTGGGGATTTAGCTCAGTGGCTTAAGTGCCTGCCTGGCAAGTGCAAGGTTGTGAGTTCAATCCCCAGTACCAAAAAAAAAGAAAAAAGTTACCCTTACTAGAAAAGCTATTTCAGTGTTAGATTATAACACTGGTAGACATATTATCATTTGCTATAAAAAATGTCCACAGCTGAAACTGGACACCTTGGCCTGAGGTGAACCCCACGCCCCAGGCATTGTGCAGTGACTCGCGTTATCCTGCGCCAGGACAGATTTACCTTCCAGCTTTGTCCTCACAGGATGGTCCAGGTTCCCCTTAGTTGCAATTACCAAAGAATACAGAAATGAAGAAGTATGTATGTGGGTAACTGTATCCAGTTGTAATAACCATTTTTCTTGTTAATCATTTTGATAACAAGTAGAGCAAAAAGGCAAAGCAAAACATACAAAACAAAGTGCTCAAAATGATACCCATCTGCAAAGCTTTGTAAAGTCCACCTTTGTATTTTCACTTATTAGAGAATTAAATCAGAAGATAAAAATAGTGCCCTAGCACATTTCCCCTCAGGAACACAGCCTAACAGAAACAGCAATTTTCAGTACTTGTGTAGAAAAATGTTTACCTTTCCAACAAAATTTCCTGTTTCCTAGGCTACATTCACTTCCCCTTCTAGCGCAAGAAGTTTAATTGGATATATTAGTGGTTCCTTTCCATTTAACAATATTTCAGCATAAAATTTAAAAGGAGGGTTCCTAAGAAAGTAAGTCTGGTAGGTTCTCTTTGGCATGGACGAAATGTTAGCTAAGTTGTGCAAGATGATAAAGGGTTAACTCTAGAGTTTATAACCTGATCTGCTCCCCTCCCCCTTCGCTTGATGAAAATATGCTCATGTGAAGTGAATTCTGAAACTGAATCCGCTGAACACGCTCAGCATTTGGTACCAGATTTGCACTGTGACATTCAAACTTCTGCCATGGCCATTGCAATGTAAATAGGAAATTCTAAATGTGATTTGAATTGCCCTTTGGGGAGTTTTACGATGAAAGACGGTGCATTTCCAAGGTAGCCCGTAGTTAATGTGGAGCGAGTCTCAGCAGCCGGACTGGAGACTGTTCTGCTTCAGAGAGCGAGTTGACAGGGAACTCTGCACGCCTTCAACCCGACCGAGGGAATTTGGCGGCTGACATAGCCATATATAGTTTTGAAATATTTTCTCTTGTTAGCGATGTTTTAGATTAGACCATGAACGTAACCACCTTCATTATTCACTGGGTGATTCGATTTTGAGATGACCGCTGCCTGCACAGATCCTAGTGTGGAGAGTGGCTTAATCAACAAGCTTTTGCAATTATTAGCAGCCAGCATCTCACACCACTGAAGCACTTTTGTGCTAGCAAGTGTACTGTTCTAGTGCTTGGTCTTTTCCCATGCAAAGTCATCCAGTAGGAGGGTACCAACATGAAATCAGATGTTCCCAGATGTCAGGATGCTCCCAGGATTTTCAAACAAACCTAGTCAATGATACTTTCTTGCGTATATTTTGTGATGTTACTTGGTATAAATTGCAATTGATTCTGTTAGTGTCCAAATGTAGACGCTGAGACCCGCAAAATGTAGAATTAAGCGACTATAAAAGTGCATTCTTACATTGTCCACTAGAGGGCAATAGTTCCCACATTTATTGTGAGTGGATCAAGTCCCAAAACAGCCCCAAAGGAAATACTATTCTCCCTCAAACTCTTTGTTTTATATACATGTATATCGCAAGTATACGGTAATAAGAATAAATTGTTAAATAGATTTCAAAGTGTGTAGAGTAAAAAAATTTTCTGTGGGTTTTCTCCTTTCAGCCGCCTTTCACACAATACCCACCATCTCATCTCACCATTCAGTTTAGCACATTTTATACAAATGTGACTTAAGCAAACATTTATTTTATGTTTTATTTGTGTGTACATTAAGCTATATGCTGTAAGCATTTTTCAGCCTACACACATATGCCCCTTTTTCCATCAGGTTGTAAAGTATATTGTTTACTGTCTGTAAAATGATTTATTTAATAAACCCCCATAAATGACGCTTAGATCATTTTCAGCATTCTGAACACTGCTGCAGCAAATAGTTGTTTCTTTCTTTACACTTTTCTCTGTAACTTAAAATCCCCAGATATGTAATTGCCAGACTTGTTTAAAAATATAATCACCACTGTAAATTATCTATCCTCACCAAAAAGATGCCACCAATTCACACGCACACGCACACTGGCTGCACACGGGACACCAACCCATGACACTCTGTATGTCAAACCTTATAACCATTCCAGATCTATCAAAAAAATATTATGATAGCAGTTTTTAAAACTTCTGGGGCTATAACCAACTTCCACTAATGAATTAACTAATTCAGTTTAATATTTTGAAGCTTGTAGGAATTTGTTTTACAGCACAAATACCAGAAAAGACATTTTTCAAACTGATCTAGTTTCCATGAACAAGCAATAATAAAACAGTTCTGTATCTAAATAAATACTTCTTCCATCACAGTACTTTTATACATTTAAAAAATGTTTATTATGAAACCTCCACTAAATAATCTGTATAGACATTATTATTTCTATCATGCAGATGAGACCAAATTGTTGGACAATTTTCTTTTTTTATTGTTATTATGATGCGATATCAATTTTTAAAATTTCAGTACATAATCTTGAAGTTTCTAAATTTTATTTACCCTTCTAAGCCTGTTTCTTTTTGGAGATATCACAGTTTTCCTCTTCTTTTCTTTCCATGCTAAACTATAGCACCCACACTTTCCTTTCAGATTTTAGCAAAAAACAAGATGCCTAGAAACAAAATGTCAAGGATTTTTCCCATTTTTATGGTTGTGTTAAATATATACTTAAAGTAGCAGGTTAAAACTAATTATAATAAAATTGGTTACTTCTTTTGTCCATGTTCTTTTGAGGACGAGCTGTGTGTGGGATAGGCATGGATTTCCTGAATGACTGAAAGGTGCCCCACCACAAGGCAGCCCCACTTTAGAAAATGGCCAAGCAGGCAAGGCTTGCCTCCTGCTGCACCAGCTCTCCTGGCCCACCTCCCCTCCTTCCTCCCACCCACCTATGTTTAGTTTTGCCCCAGCAATTTCCCCAGGGAGGGAAATACCCTGAACTTCTGTTGGTTGAAGTAAGAAGGTACAGTGAGTGCACATAACATAGGAAATTCAGACTCAAAAGAAAGCATCTCTCCTGGGGATACTTCAGAGAATGATGTACAGATGTGTTTTCAAGCACAGCATATTTCATGGGTGATTTCTATGCCAAAGAACATGGATCAGCTCTTGCTTGGTGTAAGAACAAAACTCTGAATAATAAGGAGCAGTTAGGTATAGTAAAGTATCACTGTTTCTTTTAATATAGTGGTTTGTTTATTTTTCTGTGGACAAACTGTTACTTGGTTTCATGATCACCTATACATCAAGCTTTAGAAGAAAATGCTTTAAAGGTACTATGTAGTGTTTTGGGGGGGGTAGGGCAATTTTGTTCATCTCTGGCAGATGCTAAATGGGGAAACCATCCCCTTCTCCCTGTCCTCTACCACAAAAAATATTCAGTGAGATTTAATTGATTCAATGATCACTTATTTTGAATTTTAGGTTCATTTGTAAGTTTCATTTTTAATTATTAACTGATATATTCAAAGTACAGAGGTGAAACGAGGCAGGATTGTTATTAGCTACCTATTTCTGAACTTTAAAAAATATGGTACTGCCAGAAAAAGAAAATACACATGGCAGGAAAAACAAATTAGGTGTGTATACAGATACAGTTTTTGTTTGTGAGAAATCAGTCATGCATATAGAATGAATTCCTGAATGTGAGTGTTGTAAAAAATTAATAACAACTTAATAAAATGTGTTTATACAAATCAGAAAAGGGAGATTTGTGCAGGTAAATCTGAATGTATTCCTGCCTTGTGCTATAACTTTCTGTGTTGAAAATGTGGTTTTGGATTGTGAGGTTCTAGCTGTGCAATAATTTCTTATCAGCTGTGTAAAATGACCTTTGGACTGAACATTGAAAAATTGTATATTTTCCTTAAGAGATATTGTGCATAAAGTTCTGTATTTCACATTGGAGAGGTAAAAAGTAATTTTACAGAGGGTCACATGCTTTTAAACATGACTAAAACCTGTAGAAGATTTCCTAGTGGTTGAAATGTTTATATACAGAGGCCTAGAAACAAAGTCAATCCATTTATCAGACTCTGTAGTAGTACACAGAAAGAGCAAAGGTGGGAAGGAAAGACAAAAGCTGATTTGTTGTTTTCTAGTTCATCTTGATCACATGGATTTTTGAGGGTTATACTGTCATCGGAATGTATCGCACTGTCAGTCTGTGTCATGACAGCTCCTGGGCCAATGACACTGGAGTAGAAAGAGCAGTTTTCCTTCGCATCTTCTGTGTCTAGGGAGATGTCACACACACAGCTTTCAAGACTACTGTTTTTGTTTGCATGTTTGTTTATTTTTAGCCCAACAGATTTTTACAGTTTTAAATGAATCAAATGCTGGTTAATGAACACTCTCAAATGAAAAGTTTATTACATTCCATTCTGTGGTAGGCTTGTGAAAGTTTCTACTTTAAAAAAAAAAACACATTACTTTTGTTGTGATGTTAGAGAAAGGGGCTGCATGTTTCCAATCCCTGAAGATGACACACATTTATCTCCATAACATAGTACAGTTGATCACCACAATAATTTTAAAGGAAAAAAATCAGACTAGTTATGATAAATAAAACAGCTAGATGAGTAATTGACTTGTTTCATACTTCTGCCAGTACTTTTCAAATATTTTCCCCCTCATGCTTTTGCTAGCACATTCCTAAAGTTCCAGTAAGAGGTGCACCAGTGCACTGACACCCTTAGGTGAGTCTGTATCCTCCTTGTATCCTTGGGTGACTCAGGTGCCCGTAACACCCTAAGGTGTGTGGGAATGTTACTTTCTCTGAAGTTGCATTCTCCAGAGGCACACAGAAACGTTGGGATGTTTCTAAATAGCAGCTTGTGCCAAGATTTAAAGCTTTTGGATTTCACAAGAGCTTACACTTTGGCAAAATATTAAAAAGAGAAACGTCTGTGGTGTTTCTGGGATATATCATATTTTTCTGGAAACATTGAATTACAAAGCCCTTTCGGAAGAATTCTCCAAAAGGCTTACTTGCTATTTGTGTGTAAAAGTGAAATTTTTTTTCTAATACAAATTTCAAAACTTTTATTTTGTAAGTCCAGTACTTTTATGGAAACATCAAGAGCAATAATTGTCTCATGTTCCACACTGGTAACAGCTTTTATCCTTCCCCATTTCTGAAAGCAAAAAAATAAATATAATATGAAATATGAAGATCCATGTTATCCATTATCAATAGAAAATATTTTCAACATTTACTTTTGATTTTGAGAGCTGAATTTTATGAACTTTGTTTAAAAATCCTAAGTGCATTTTAGTTTCTACTTCCATTTTCTAGTTAAAACTCAGTGGGAAAAGTAAAGTTGGTATTATATAGCAAGAACAATAATGACCCATTATTATCTCAACTTCCAAGTCTTTCTTCTCCTCAATTGTGGATCCATTCACATTGCTTCAGCTCATTTCAAGCAACATTTAATAAAATCACAGTAACTCATGACATGATGAGTTTGAACATCCTCATAAAATTCTTCTTCGATGATTGTGTTTGGCCTGGCTCTAGCTCTGCTCTGACCAATCTCACTACACCTCCTTCACTTGCCAAAGTTATTTATCTTTTCTGGGACAAGTCCTTTCTCTTTTTCTCCATTTTAGCAGCTTGTACTCCCACTTCTCTTGCTCTAAATTTTGCAAGTAAACCTATTAAGGGAATATAATTTGCTAATTTGATATGATTGCAGTAAGGAAACTAAGACACCTTATCCATGTCACTGGATAGTTCTCCACCTTTTGTTTCATTCATAATCTTAGAAAAACTTTGTTGACCGTAACTGTTCAGTTAATAAGCTCTCAAAATGAACCTACTTATTCATCAAACTATCTGAAACCATAGCAAACTTTGTCTCCCCATATTTTATTAAACTTAATTAAGTAATGGGATCTTTTGTCATTAGGATCTTTTGTCAACTTAATCTTCTAAGGGAAACCCACTGCACTTTAAAGTTCCTAAGATGCCACGCATTCGTTTCTTTGTGGTGTTGAAGGTAATTTGATTTATATCTTGTTCTAGTTAAGATGCTCCAGCCTTCAAATATTTTTTGACAAGGAGTTAGAGGTGGAGGCCAAGTTAACAACAGTAATCTGTCTCTTTGTTTGTAGAAAAATGAATCACCATTTGGATTTTAAGACTGGTAAGTTTTGACTTGGCCACTTTGTTCAAAGGTTGTCAGCAAAATGTATGAAAGTGGCCTATGTCTAAAACCTCTAGTCAGAGATGTCAAGGAGTCTAACAGGGCCACCAATGTAGTTGTGAATAATTGGTAAGAAGGAGGTGTGGTTAAGAAGCATTCATTCTGTGTCTGATTTAGACTGGATTGATTTGATCTAGGCTTAATAATATTAAAAGCTCCCCCAGTCATTCCCAGGACATAAATGAAAATGCTTTCAAATTATTAAGAAGGGATGTGACTTATTCAGGACAACATGAAAGGAGCAAATGATAAAATAAAGTACTTCATTTCAATCCTTTACTTTGGACCAAGTAAACTGCCACTAGGAAAGGAAAGAGCTTCATAGAGAGTTGTAACATTTTATTAGTAATTGAACTGGAGTTTGTTTTGGAGAGTTGGCAGTTAAAGTAGCTGAATTTAAGATGAGCAACTCATAAAAGGCAGAGGCCAGTTTTCTTCAAGCATCTTGTCCTTATTCTTAAGAAATTCAATAAAGTAGTGACTGAAATAAAGAAACTTCTGAGATATGGTAAACTGGGAACTTTTTTCAAACATCCTTAGTGCCTGCCACACAATACTTGAATTAGTATTTGGCAATTGAGCAGATGTGTCTAAATGGAGTTTTTTGTGTGAAAATTTATATTACTATTTAAAAGACAAGCATTAAGAAAAAGACATTTGTTTTCACAAGGCATAACATAAAGAGCAATAATTTTACAATTTGAACTAACAAGAATTTACTTACACTCCCACCATTACTTGATTTTAATGCATTCATGCAAAGTAACAATTTCTGTTCTTGTGGGTCTGCTTGTGTTACCTCTTTATCTATGGTGAAAAGGGGAAAAAGTTAAGGATGGCTAAACACATGCATTTTTGAGGTCAGTATTAGAACCGGTCACTGATATAGAAGCTTATATTAGAATATCATTTGTTGATATTCATTGATTTCAATGTTGATACAAGTAAACAATTTTTATTAAGGACTTGTTTTACTTGGACTATAAGATTTTAATCGAAGTACAGGTGTTTCTCTTCCAGTAGCAAATGCAAAAAAACCGCACCCAATCACTATTCATTATGTTGTTTTTACTTTCTGTTTTATATCGATTTCATGCTGTATGTCCATTTAAGGGTGCACTTGAGTAGAAGCACACAGTTTGCGGTATTTTAGATTCAAGGGCTTCTTGCCTGTCTGTAAGAAGCCCTTTACCCAGTCTGTAAGAAGCCCTTTACGATGTGTCACATCGTACGGTCTGTGTATTTTCAGTGGATAATGTTGATAACATTCGTTATAATTCCAAAGGCACACTCTTGCCTCAAATACAGTAGGTGTGATTGCCAACTCAGAACATAGCCATGGGTATCCTTTTTCCTGTGTATTTAAATTCTGTTGATCTGAAGGAAAGAAGTTATTGGTGATGTAACATTTCAAACTTAATTTTTTTTCATACAGGAACAAATAATCATCAGATTTAATCTAATTTAGCAGTTACTATGGTTTTGAATACAGCATAGCAAACTTACTATATACTCATACTGAAATAAAGCATAAGAGATTCCCTTGTTAGACAGGCCTTCCTGATCATCTTAAAATACGAATTATTTGAAATTAAAACTAATGGAGCTATAGAAATGACAACATTCAATGTAGGCCTTAGGAAGGAAATAGCTCTCCCAACTTAGCACAGGCGGAATCAATAGCTCCAGGCCCTCCATGCAGACTGACCTCCTCTCACTACGTTGACTCTATAGGATGAAGCTAGGACGGGAACTGAAGACCTTCCGAAAGGACCCGTAAACCAGTACAGCTCGTCCACACTCGCTCACTAGCATAGTCACCTCTGCAAAGCAGCACATCACTATCATTTTCACAAAGTTGTTCTCAGCAAATGACCTGATGACAATTTTCTTCTATAAAATGCAAATAATGATAGTTGTTCCCTCAGAGCTGATTTGTTGATCAAATGAGATAATACAGGTGGAGGGCTTAGAACAGTATCTGAGCTGTAGTATGTAATCAGAAAATGTAAGCTCTTTTTGTGTGACTCTTCCCTCAAGTCTCTGTGGAATTTAGGTTTGGAACCTGGTATCTGAATGTTAGGTTCCTGTTTTGTTTTCACTCTCTTTTCTTTCACTCTTTTCCTACCCCCTCAGAGTCCCTCCGTTTTGAACATCCTTGAAGACTAGACTCCTAACCACAGATATTCTAACTGTGCTTTTTATCTTCTATTAGCTGACCCCCTAAAAAGAGACAAAACTTTAAAAATAGGTATGGATAAACTAATCCTTGATTTTCTGAGTGGATGTGTCTGCTGTAGATATTAATATAATCTGTCTGCAATGTATTAAAACGTTACTTTCAAAGATTTAGCTATTGCTTGGCTTTTGTCTGGAACACTAATGAGGAAGAATGATGCTGGTATTTATTAGTGTTACTCACACATTTGCAAAGTGGTGACCACCAAGTTCTATGAAAGGGAAGGCGACGGTCCTCAATGCCCTAGGTCACCACCCATGGCATAACTTGTCTTTGGTGAAAAGGGTTATCATCACTTTGAATTCAGCAAGAAAACACTGAACATTGCCTTGGGGAGTGTCCTGCTGACCAGATACTCAGAAAGCAAGTGTGAAAGGAATTAAGCGAGAAAGCTAGCTGTCAGTGTTTGCCGGTCTTCGGAGGATGCCTCTTCTCCCATCCACAGGCTCACGTTGCTTCCGAACCCTGGGCCTGCAGAGCGTCGGTGTTCTACAGCTCTCTCGGTGCCGTCACCTGGTCCTGAGCTGTCTGCAGTGCGCGCTCCGGCTCCTCAGGTATGCTGCTGAGGTCCACTATCAAAAACATAAAAATCACCCTTCCAGCTCTTATTATTTACTTGCTGGCACATTCTGAAGCCAGTATTTTAATATCTTTTACATTTATTTGTAACTAGAACCTTAGGTGATTTTGAAAAAGATAAGCTGTATAACAAAAACAAATGATATAAACAAATAACAGGATAAATATTTGGGGATACACAGAGCCCTCCCTCTGGTCTCTCATACAATCTGTCATCCAGAATTTTCCATTCCACCTCAAGATCTTTCCGTGAAGCACCAGGTCTCCTTCCCCGTCCAGAGACCTACCTCGAGTTCTGAGTACCCCTTGCTAGGATGACTGCGAGATTCCCTACAGGACCTGGACTTCCAATCTGATATCCATACTAACATGGGGCTAAAATGAACCCTTCATCATGATACAAAAACTGTTAACTTTTAAGGGGCAGTTTGAATTTCCAGAATCAAAATTGTCCCTAAATTCTCTCCTCCGGCCATAAAAAGTATAAGAATCATTTTCAGTAAAAGACTTTATTCATTCACATTGCTTCTTCTGACTGGTACATTTCTAGTCATGCTTCCATCCCCAACCCTAATGTTACCTTTTAAGGACACACAGATTCCTGCCTGCTGGAGTTCACCTTTTGTAGATGAGTTAGCTCTTTTTACATGTCTCTGTTATTATCACCATATTTCTGCATCAGCTTTTCATATATCTTTTTAATCAGTCTGTTGAGTAGTATTTGAAGACAGATTTCAAGCACATTTAATTTTGTATCATCAGTTTCAAGCACAGGACCCTAAGTAAATATTAATGAAAACTGAATAATTGTTTTAAAAATGATTGAATACATCATAACATGCAAGAGTACGCTGTGATGCAGGGTTCTGTGTATGTAAGATCAGCCTTTCACACAGTTAAATGTATAACACTGGACTTGAGGACTTATCCTCCTTCTTTCCCACCCCTGAGCATCCACTGCGCACTCTCTGGGTTCTAGCTTCCGCATGAGGTTTCAGGGATATTGAAAAGAGTAAGGCATTGTCTCCTTCTTATAAGAGTTCTACATTTTAATACGAGAAAAAGAGTGAAGTAACACTATAACTGGGTGCCACTGGTTTAACAGAACTCCCCTTCTGTGTTTGCAAATGACCTATGATGTTGCCCATGGGCTAAAGGACAGCATAAAATAGCCCTGGAGGGCGAACAGTCATCTCCACCGTATCCCCTGACCCATAGTACATGCATAAGCCATTGGTAAAAACTCCTAACAGTGTTTTAGTGGTTCCTGGAGAATGGTAGCCAGTGTTGAGAATTAAAAGGCCATTGACCTGAACATTTAAACCGCAGACATTTTTGTAGTTTTAGATCAACTACCAATTATCTCTGATCTTGATTCAGTGACTTAATCTACCAAATATCTTGTCTCTACATTAAAGGCCCTGGACTAGACTCTAGATCAATGATTCTAAAAAAGGAGTTTATATTGGGTTTTTTAATCTATTTTAAATATTATAAAATATATATTTATAATTATATGTAATATTTGTAATTACATTGTATATTAGTTTTTATTATACATAATAATCTGCATAAATTATTTATGCATACATACATACATACATATATTACCACAGATATGTAGTTTCCACAGAATGGTCTCTGAATTAGAATCTCCAGGGTTAGTCCAGGTCATGTGTTTAAGCAAAAATCTCAGCAATAATTATGAGAAACTGACTTGAGTTATATTATCAATGATTTCATGATCATATCACAGAAATATGGTGATTGCATCATAGAAATCAGAAGTTTCTGGACCTCCGTGGTTCTGTGATGTATTTTGGTAGCCTCCACCCTGTACGATCCAGGGAAACTCTCAGCTCAGGCTAGTCTTTCTCCTTTAATAGGCCTTGAGAACTAGAAACATTGTTTCAAGAAACAATCAGATCAGTAGCTGACATCATAGGTCTTCCTGAAAGAGAGGAAAGAGATGCAGAGCAAAGATAAGACAAAAAAAATGACTAAATGCTAGAGACCTGGTGGTAATCATAGCTCTGACCAATGCAATCTGCAGCTCCTTGAACTTGGAGAAAGACCCAGTCATCCTGATGCCTGACTCCCATATATTTATTCTCTGAATGAGGTACAAAGATCCGGGTGAGCTAATGCATCAAGCCATGAAAAATGAACAATTAAAACAATGAAGTTGTCAGTTCTTTTACCAGATTGCAAATAAATAACCTTCCTGTCAGACTGGCTGTTCTGCTGGATCATTAGTTTAATACAAAGACATTCTGAGGAAGGAGTGGATGACAGCTGATCTATCACTCCAGTGGGTCCAGGCTTTTTGATGAAGACCTGAGCAAAAGATGTTGCCATAAACCATGAAAGGTCAGTCCCAATTTGTGAAAAGCACAGTGTTAGACAAAATTTAAATACACCTCTTTGCCAACTAGGAAAGCTGTAATCTTTAAAAACTTATTATTGTGTGTGGCAGGGGACCCTTCTTTTAACAATCCCAAACACTTTTCTTTCTGCTTCTACTTGTTCAACTTGTCAGGAACACTGTGTTAGTGTAGATGCTCATGGAGTCTGTAGGATTCACCAAGAAGGGACTGAGTCTTGGGACTATACAATAGTCTTCCCAGGCCGGACAGGGTCATCCTAAAAAATTATTGTATGCCATGCCAAATAGGAACAGTCATGATTAAACAAACAAATAGTCCAATACTTACATGTTATCATACAGGTATAGATCTGTTTTGTAAATACCATTTTATCAAATATTTGCCACCTAGATAAACCATTCAAGGGCAATAGATAAACTGGAAGATTAATTAAGGATAAATTATATTCTCTAATTTGGTATATCGATTTTCATTAAATTTTATGGAAAAAATAAGCATTGCCTTTCAGGAGTCTCCCTGAAGAAAAAGATAATTGTATTTCTCAGAAACACAAAGTACTATTAGACATTATATCTGTTATGATTTATCTATAGGTCCCCCTACCCAAAGCCTCATGCACTCAGAGGCAGGGCTTTGGGAAGATAATTAGGTTATAGGGGCTTGTTGTAGTCAGGGATTGTGCAGAAAACAATTAGAATCAGGACATGGAGTTTATAATATGATTTTTATGATGGCCACCCAGAGTTAACACAAGAAAATGCAGGAAATCTATTCACAACACCAAAGACATAGAATATTTAGCCAAGAGCCTGAATCCCACAGCAATGTCCCACATGAGCCCAGATAAAGACCCAGAGCTCATGACAATGCCTCCCACGAGCCCAGCTGGAGGTCTAGAGCCCACAAGGAGGGCTCACTCCAGTCTCTTTTACGGATCCGTGCCGGGAAGGCCCAAAAGTCAGCAGTGGAAACTAGAAAGTCTATGCCAGCAGGGTGAAAGAGCTGTGCTGATAGGTTGAGGGTTCTACGCTAGAGCCAGGAAGTCACACTCACAAGACCAGGGCTGTCCTGAAAAGCACCACAGCCATCCTCAGCGACACAGAGGCCCCGAGCTCCTCTGATGACAAGCACAGTTGAGTACATGCCAGGAAGCCAGGGTGACGAGTTCATCCTGGAGACCAAGCAGCACATGTCTTCCTCTCTGGAGCCAGGAAGCAATGCTCGATGTGAGAATGAGAGCTTCTCCAGGAAAACCAACGGCTCAAACGGCAACACGTAGGAGAACCCACAATGCCTCAATGCATTAACACCTCAACACATTAATGCCCTTCCTTCTTCTCCATGTCTCCATTTATGCTGGCAACCTTCCTCAGGTGAAACATCTACGCTCAGCAGCATGGAGATGTAATCCAGCTGGCATTAAGTTGACCACCAGTTTTTAATGTATAACAGGGCTTATAGATTATTTGCTATTAGAAAGTGGGGTTGAGTCGGGTAGCTGTGGGTGTGGCCAGATTTTATCTCAGGTGAGCTGCTCCCTCTATCTCTGCTCCTCTGTTTACCTCATTTTGTTTCCCTACTGCCATGCCACGATCAGCTTTGTTCTGTCATGCTCTGTGTCATGCTGTCCTGGCTTGGCACTACCCACCCAGGTACTGAAACATGAGCCTTAATAAACCACAGTCTTTAAGTTGGGAGTGCCCGGTATTGTGCCTCACTGGAGAAGAAAGTGACTCAAACAAGATCCTACAGAGTAACTTAGGTGAGGTACAGTTTGTGAAGTTGTTAGGACTAACAGAGTTGACTCTTTATTGACTTTGTCTCATTTTAATCTTAGCAAAGCTGACTCTTCAATTTAAAACAATCAGTCAATTACCTGAAATCAATGAACCAATTCCTCAATTGAAAACAGCTACTATTCATTCATTCTGATATTTTTATTATATTCACTGGGGAATGGAAAAAGTAAAATTAAGCTTTCTTGTGGAGAAATACCTCACATCTGTAAAGTACCAATACAGTTTTTGTTAATATTTGATTGCCCAGAATGATCTTAATAGGCAGAGGCATTAGCTTTGTTAGTTCAAATAGTATTGACAAACTCCCACAGTGGCCTGAATGAATAAAAAATGAGCAAGAAAAATTTAAGGTAAAGCTTTTTAGGCTAATTTTTCCATCTCATATGTTCAACCACAATTTTGTTGCTTATATACATTTGTGGTCTGTGTCAAAATTAAACATTAACATTTCACACCATCTAAGAAGTCCTGACATGGTGAGAAATTTCAGCACTCATCTTGAGGACGTCTTGTTTTTTGCTGCTCTTGTTTGGTTCTGTTTTTGGTTTTTGCTGATTCTGCCATTTATTGTCCATGTCATTTAGTCAAGTGATTTAACGTCCGGTTATCTTATGATGGGTGAAGTAACAGCTGGTAAAAGGAGGTTTTAGACAGGAACAAACACTCTTCTTTATATCTTGGAAAACTCTAAAGTTTTTGACTAAGGACCATAATTTTATTACATAAAGCACTGAGAAGATAATGCAGTTCATGATCTAGAAACTACCCTCATGATCTACCATGAATCCTTTATTTCTCTGAGTTTATGTAGTTGGGCATATTTTATTTTTTCAATGCACAAATTTTCTTCCTACCTCTGCCTTTAGATTTCTCTGAAATCCCAATCTGTGCCACCTCTTTTTTCTGAGTCCTAATTTCATCTGAATACTCTTAAGTCATTCACATTATGAAATTGTTTTCAAACTTCTCTTTTAGATCTACAGTGGAGTCTCTAAAGGGTAAATCAGAAGCTACTTGTAACTTCCTAGGAATACAGAGATTGTGTTGGGTTGGACAAGAGTCCCAAAGATGGCCATGTTCTAATTTCTAGAACCTGTGAATATGTTGTCTCACACAGTGAAAGGAACTTTGCAGATTGATTAAATTTAGCATCTTAAGATGGAGAGATTTTCCTGAATTATCTAGGTGGGCTTAACACAATCATAATAAAAGTTCTTATATAGACATCAGAGAATAAAGAAGTGATATTGTTGGTTGATGTTAGTGGAAGTTACCAGAAGCTGAGGAAAGTAGGCTTCTAGAAACAGGAAAAGACTAGGAAATATTCTCTCTTTAGGGCTCCACAAAGAACTTAGCCTTACCAACAGCTTGGTTGGGCACATTTGTTCTCAAGAACTGAGACAACAGCCCAGCCAGATGCAAGGCCCTGAGCCTGCACACTCCAGAATGTATCCTTGTTAGCTGTACAGAGGATCCAAGCTCTGCCCAGCCCAGCATCCCATCACAATTCATCGAGGGAATGTTCAACCAGCCTCATAGGTCTCAGAGGTACTAAGCCCAGCCCATCCCAGAGCCCTAGAGCCATCCATCAGGGAGCAACCAGCCTAGACAAAGGATCTTAGAGAATTGCCATGACCCAATGCGGCTCCTGAGGTTCTTGGGGTTAAGGACTGGTGAGAGGATGAGAAAAATAAAGAAAAGACAAAGCTGGGGTCAGGTGGCGCTCTTATCCTCCTGATGGGAGGGAAGGAACTGCTCAACCACTCAACCAGTGTAGCATGTTTATTTATACTCTCCAAAGAAGAGTATCAATTCCAACCCCACTGCCTAGCAACTTGTTTCCCTGGCAGGCCTGGGCCCCCTGCCTTCTCAGTGCTGGAACAACTTGTTTACATAGTCTGTTTTGGTTTCTCTGCTTTTTCTGGGCTGGACTTACTTCAGCCCTGCACACGTGATCAATCTCCAGCTTCAACAGCTAAGCTCCCAACAGAGAATTTGAGCTCTCCCTCATCAGAGCACAAGGCCCTGACTCCACAGTTCAAGGGTGCAGCCCAGCTAGTCATGCAGTGGGCCCCAGAGCTTCCAAACTTTGCCCAGCCAGGAACAAGGCCCCAGCAACATATGCCAGAGGGGTTGGCTTCAGCTAACCACAATCTCCAGAGGGTCTGAACATCTTCCAGTCAGACACAAGGCCCTGGTGGCCCCACGCTCCAGAGGCATACACCGCCTAGCCACCCGGGTTGCAGAGGTTCTGAACTCCACCCAGCCAGGTGAAGGGCCCCAGCACTACACTCTGGGGGTGTGTCCATATTAGCTAAATGGATATCTGCCCAGCCCAGGATCCCAGAGCAACCCAGCACAGTATATCAGGGAAACACCTGGCCAGCCTCACAGCCCACAGAGCACAAGTCACTGGTGCCATAGTTCAGGAGTACACCCTGGTTAGGAAGATTGAAGCTCTGCCCAGTGCAGTGTTTCAGTGCAGTCCACCATGGTGTGCCTGGCCAGCCACATGGGTCCCAGAGTAAAATGACAAAATGAAAGCAAGACGCAGTCTCAGTCCTCCAGCCCACCAAGAACAAACTCAAGAGACACTGAGATGAAGACATTGAAAGTCACACAACTGAACTTTCTGAAATAAACAACTCCATGAAGGTACAGAGGAAATCAGATCAGGTGAAAAATGAAATGACAAACATTATGAAAGAAATCTGTGTATCTAAAGAAGATCTACATAAAATAGAGGAACATAAGAAAATGATGGAAACCTTGAATGAACAATTTAAAATAGAATTAGAATGGATGAAATAGATTCAAGGAGATATTCAGGAGATTAAAAATTCCAGTGAAAGCTGGCAAACCATTTGAATGAAGCTGAAGATAGACTCTCAGATCTTGAAGACTGGATGGAAGCTTATGATCATAAAAGAAAAGACCTCTTTAAAATAACAAGGGACCAAGAAACAACAATTCAACAGCTAGGGCTGATGATTTAGCTCACTGGCATAAGCACCTGCCTGGCAAGTGCAAGGTTGTGAGTTCAATCCCTAGTACAAAAAAATAAATAAATAAAAATTTAAAAAATTCAACAGTTGCAAGATGATGCAAAGAGAAACAATATAAGATTGATAGGCGTCACTAACACAAATGACATAAGAAGACTATTTACAGAAATTATTGCAGAAAATTTTCCAAACATGGGAAGAGAACCTGATACTCACATAAGTGAGGCATACAATTAAATATAACCAAAATAATTCTTCACCTAGACATATAATAATTAGGATATCAGAAATTCAGCACAAGAATAGAATGCTAAAAGCTGTCAGAGAGAAGAAAAAGATCACCTATGAAGGAGAGTCTATCAGAATCATGGCAGACTTCTCAACACAAACCTTCAAGTCAAGAACAGCTTGGAGTGAAGTATCTCAGGTCCTGAAGGAAAACAATTTTCAACTCAGATTGATGTACCCTGCAAAACTATATTTGAAACTTGGATAAATAAGATAAATTCCATGACAAAGAACAACTAAAGAAATTCATGGCCACCAAACCAACACTACAAAAAGTACTGAAAAACACTCTAGAAAGAGATAAAGACAACTACAATCCCAGGAAAAAACAGCAGAAGGAAACCACTAAGCAGAGCAAACAATTAAACAGAAAAAGTAGAAAACCAAAAACAGAAAGATAACATGACAATGATAAGGCAGTACATAAAATCAGTTACATCCATCGATGTAAATGGTCTCAACTCACCAATAAACAGAAACAGACTCACAGAGTGGATTAAGAAACAAAATCCAACAATATGCTGCACACAGGAAATACATTTAATTCAAAAGGAAATTCATAGACTAAAAGTTAAAGGATGGAAAACAATACTCCATGCAACAGGAACCCAGAAAAAAGCAGGAGTAGCTATTCTGTTTATAGACAAGGTGAACTTCAAACCAAGAATGATGAAAAGAGACAAAGAAGGTTACTACATACTTGTTAGGGGGAAATGTGTAGAGGGAGAGATTAAAATCATAAATATATGTATAGTAAATATGGGAGCACCCAACTATATAAGACAATCTTAATAGACATGAAAAATCAAATAAATAATAATACAGTTATAATGGGGGACTTCAACACCCCATTGTCACAAAGAAACAGATAAACCAAACAAAAAAATCATCAAAGAAATAACAGAACTGAATCAAACTTGTGAACAAATGGACCTAATAGATGTGTACTGAGTGTTCCATACAACAATATCAGAATACACATTCTTCTCAGCTACACGTAAGTCATTCTCTAAAATGCATCATATACAAGACCACAGGACATGCTTAAGTAAATTCAAAGGAACTGAAATAATTCCATGCATATTATCTGATCATAGTGTAATAAAATTGGAAATTAATGATAAAAAACTCCACAAGAGCTCCATGAACACATGGAAATTAAGTGACATTCTCCTAAAAAAACCAATGGGTCATGGAAGAAATTAAACAATATATACAATTGAACAAAAATGCAAATACAAATTATTAGAACCTGTGGGACACAATGAAGCAGTCTTCAAAGGGAAATTTATAGCACTAAACTCCTATATCATGGAAATGGAATGAACGTAAATAAACAACCTAATGATGCACCTCAAACTTCTAGACAAAGAAGAGCAAATCAAGCCCAAGGCCCCAAAAGGGGAGAAAATCATAAAGATCAGAGCAGAAATCAATGAAATTGAAGCTAAGAAAACAATACAAAGAATTAACAAATCAAAGAGTTGGTTCTTTGAAAGAATAAATAAAATTGATAAACCCCTAGCCAACCTTATCAAAAAAAGAAAAGAAAAAGCTCAAATCCATGCAATAAGAAAAAAAAAGGGTGAAATTACTACAGACCCTGTGGAAATATAGAAGATCATCAATACCTGCTTCAAAAACTTTACTCTCATAGGTTCAATAACACAGAAAAAATGGACAGATTCCTAGAAATGTATGAATTACCAAAGCTGAATCAAGAAGATATAAAATTGATGAATAATTCAATTTCAGTTAATGAAATTGAAAATGTAATTATAACCTTACCAAAAAGAAAAGCCCAGGTTCTGATGGATTCACAGCTAAATTATATAACAAATTAAAGGAAGTATTATCCTAATACCAAAACCAGAGAAAGACCCAACCAAAAAGAAAATTACAGGCCAATCTCTTTAATGAACATAGGTGCAAAATTCTTCAATAAAATTACTGGTAAATAGAATGCAACAAGTCATCAAGAAGATTTAACACCATGATCAAGTGGGATTTATTCCAGAAATGCAGGGGTGGTTCAACATACACAAATACACAAACATAATGCACCATATCAACAGAGCCAAGGACAAAAATCACATGAATCATATCAATAGATTCAGGAAAAACTTTCAACACAATTCAACACTCATTCATGGTAAAAGCCCCATAGAAAATTGGAATAGATGGGCTTTACATCAGTCTGACAAAAGCCATCTATGACAAACCAACAGCCAAATTCTTACTAAGGGGACAAAAATTGAAAACTTTCAACCTAAAATCAAGAACAAGACAAGGATGTCCATTATTGCCACTTGCATGCAATATAGTGATGGAAACATTAGCAAGAGCAATTAAACAAGAGAGAAAAATAAAAAGAATAAGGGTAAGAAAGGAAGAAGTTAAATTATCATTATTTGCAGGTGATATGATACTCTATATAGAAGACCTCCAAAATCCACAGAAAGACTTCTAGATGTAATAGCCAAGTTCAGTAATGTAGCTGACTCTCAAAAATCAATAGTATTCTTATACAAAAACAACAAAATCACTGAGAGAGAAATAAGAGAAACCACACCCTTCACTATAGCATCCAAAAAAATGAAACAATTAGGAATCAACCTAACAAAAGAAGTAAAAGATTTATGCAGTGAAGACTACATTACTCTGAAAAAGGAAATCAAAAAGGATTTTAGAAAATAGAAAGATATTCTCTGTTCATTGATAGGAAGAATAAACATTGTGAAAATGATCATTCTACAAAAATTCTTATACAGATTTAATGCAATTCAAACCAAAATACCATTTGCTTACCTCACAGATCTAGAGAAATCATGCTTACCTCACAGATCTAGAGAAATCATCTCTAAAATTTATCTGGAACCAGAAGAGACCTAGAATAGCAAAGGCAATTCTGGGCAACAAAGTCAAGGCAGGAGGCATCACAATCCCTGATGTGCACTACCTGTGAACCTGGCACATTATGGAATTCAGTAAATATTTCTTGGGTGAATAAGAAGCTAAAATTCTGCACATCTTGCAAGATGGATTGAAATAATGTGTAACAATATAGTCAGTTCATCAGGAACCATGAGAACCTTTACCACAAGAATTTGGTTTTGTTCCTTCTATTTTCTCTTGGAGACAATCCAGAGCTTAGATTTTTTTATTTTAAAGAGAACAAAACAAAGTAAATTAGAACAGAGCAATGCAAGTGATACAGGACTTCAAAACAAGACAACAGGAAATCAACAATGACTACCATAATGTCTCTTGTTTTCCTCAAAATAGCTGTCCATACTTTCACGCAAACAAAATTAAATAAAACAAAACAGAATAAAACCAATCAAGACAAAAGAATGAAAGCATTATAAAACTTCAAAACAAGATGATAGGAAATCCACATACAGAACAGGCAATTGGATGAAGGGAAAAAGTGGAGGAGGGTCAACAGTAGGATAACATTGCAGAGATGAATCAGTGAATGCCCTTTTGCAACTATTAATGTAGATGGCCTCAATTCATCAATAAAAAGAAGCACAGGCAGAGTGGATCAAGAAACAAGATCCGTCAATACACTGTATAGAAGAAACACATTTAACTCGAAGGGAAATTCATAGACTGAAAATCAGAGTTTAGATTTTGTATTAACTCCGTTTCTTCAGAAGTCTTCACCAAAATCACCATTATTGGTTGGGTGATGATTGACAGATATGTTTAATGATGATTACATAACTAAGAAATATTATAATAATTCTCAAAAAATTATTTTGGTAGAACATTTAGATTGCTTATTCTTGCTTTTACTTCTATTTTTATTTTATTGTTTTGCAGTGCAAGTTGCAAATTTCTTTAATAAATGTTAAACATCCACTGAATACTGACAAAAACTCTAAAAGATCAACTTTTATGAGTAAATTATATCTTCTATTTGTTTTCTCTGGAGTTAATCTTATCATATGGAAAAGAAAATTTAAGTCCTTACAGCATAAATAACTTCTTTAAAGCAGGGATAAAGTTGATTGAAGGGCAGAACCACCTAAACCGTAGTTCATGCCATTTAACCTAAACTGCTCCACTTTCGCTAAATACTTTTACACCGGTCCAGATTTTCCATGCCTTACATGTTGGTATACTTTTATAGTCTATTCACATATTCATCCTTTAAATATATTGTAAAAATAAGAATGCATATGTAATTTTATAGCTTTTCTTAGGAAAACGGCATTATTAACTATTTACTATAAATTATATGTACATATATAGTTACAGAAAACTTTTAGTTCTTGTTAATAATATGGAATGGTTAAATTCACTTTGGGAGATTAATAATGCATTTAAAATATCTTGATCATTTTAATGCCATTATGCCCCTCTCATTTACCCCTGCCTCCTGGCCCCCTCTCCTCACTTCCAAAGTCTACTTTCTAATTTCCTATTTTCTCTTTCTTCTTTCTTTCTTTCTTTCTTTCTTTCTTTCTTTCTTTCTTTCTTTCCTTTTGTTTCTTCCTTCCTTCCTTTATTTCTTTCATATAAAAGAAAATGTGTATAGCTGAAGAACTTATAATAATTAAAGGTTAAAAGTGTTTTATATGCTCATAAACAGATGAATGGATACAGAAAAATGTGGTATATTTGCACAGTATTTATTAGTCATAAAGAAGGATTAATTTTAGTCATTTGTAGGAAAGTGGATGACCTTGGGACCATAATGCTAAGTGAAATAAATCAAACTCAAAAGGTTACATATTTCATGGTTTCTCATACATGAAGACCTTGAAATATAAATAATATAAAAAGCAAAATAAAAATAGGTAATATGAAACAAGGAGTTAAATTTTGTGGAGATGTGTGGGATTTGGGAATGAGAGGAGATGGGAAGAGAGACAGGAAGTAAACTTATTGAGATCCAGTATAAATGAATACCACTTCCTCAAGATATGTGTAATCATTATGCATTGCAAATATATGCTAATAAAAATTAATATGAGTGAAAATGTGATATTTAACTTTCTGAATCTGGCTTATTTTGCTTTACGTAATGGTCTCCAGTTTGATCCATTTTCCTGCAAGTGACATTATTTTATTCTTCTTTAAGGGTAAATAATATTACATTGTGTATATATATCCAATTTCCTTTATCTGTCCAACTGTTTCCGGATATGCAAGCCATTTCCACAGCTTAGTTATTGTGAATTGCACTCCTATAAACATGGGTATGAATGAATCATTCTTGTTATAATACAAGTGGCATAGATGGATGAAATGGTATTTCTGTTTTTAGTGATACAGTCTCCTGTATCGATATCTATGGTTATACTAGGTTTTGGTTTTACATAGTTATACTGTTATATCCCCGCCAATAATGTGGAAAGTGTATTTTTCTTCACATCCTCACCAGTATTCATTGCTTTCTTGATGGCAGCCATTCTGACTGAGGTGAGATGGAAACTCAGAGTAATTTTGATTTGTGTTTTCCTTGTGATGTAAGGTGCTGAACATGTTTTCATCTACCATTTGTACTTCTTATTTTGAGGAGTGTCTATGTAGTTCATTTGCCCATTTATTTAGATCATCTCAACTTCTGTAATGGTGCTCTCAAAGCTCTCAAGCCCAAATGTCACTTTCCTCATGCCCAGGCTCCGTGCTTCAAGATGGGACAAAGGAAAATTAATGAAATACTGTAATTGGCTACATAGACTCTGTTGGCTTCACATAGCCTCTTGGACTTCTCACTGCAATTAACCTCTTGAGAGCACAGTGCTCCTTTTGGTTGTTTGTTGTTGTTGTTGTTGTTGTTGTTGTTGTTGTTTCTAGGAAGACCAAGTTCTACATTCATAGAATCACTGAGGCAAAAGCACATCTTCCCAAGGATGGAAGGAATTTCTAACAACTTCAACTCTTCATTTCTAAAGTATTCAGATGTCTCTGGAGAAATATGTTTTTAAAAATTTTGTTTGTCAGCCTTTCACATTAGGAATCTTCCAAAAACTAGTACCTTTCCTGAAGTCACAGTGGAAGGTAGATGATGCCTTGTGTTTACTGGCAATGAATTGGAGAGAAAAAGGAAGACTATCACACATGTTTATTCCCTGTTGTTTCTGAAACGTCGTGATTGATTCCCCTTGTCTGTTCACTTAATAGTGGAGTTAATAATCGTTTCAGACCATGAAGGCCCATGTGCTTTCTGGTGTATCTGTCCCTGCTAGGATGAATCCTTCACTGGCAGATTTTTGAACAATCAGTGACTCTTCAATAAAAGAATGTCTAGACCAACAACAGAGCACATAAATAGCTGTTCAGATCCTGAGTCAAATTCCACTTATAGCTTTCATACTTGCATATGTGCCAGTCAAGAATTGGAAGAAAAACCTCTTATGCATTTTTAGTTAAATACTCTGCATTATATCAGTCTTTGTTATTAATACTATGCAAGTAACAAATAGGTCACAGTTAATATTTCTGGCATTGCTGTCATTTTTATTTTCAGAAAGCTGGAAGATGAAAAATTTTTAAGGATAGTCGATCTTAAGACAGCAGAACATACAGTGAACAAAATGATCAATGACTTCTCCAACACGAGGCCTTTCAAAACAGGTCAATTCTTTGATATATTCCTGATGTCAGAGCACTTAGTTAATGTGTGAAACAGTTGATCCAGGAATTATTACCCAATTTCTGTCTTCAGGATATAAGGACCATGGATGTGCTTATTTTATTTAATTTATTTGAACTGTCATGTAAATACAACTACAAAACTCAGCATCTCTATTTGTCTCCATTTTATAAGCTGAAAAATACCCAGAAAGCCTTTTTTATTTAGAAGTTGGGAGGAAAGCATTCACTGCTCATTCTATAAAAAGAAATAAGAGAACCAGTTAGATTGGCCAACAAGTGACAAAAATAAAGTGCATACTAATGTGTACAGAGAAACTACTTTGAGAGCTTAAACAGACTGCACCAGTAAAAAAAAAAATCTTTATCTGGATAGGTGGTCCCTCCTGGATTTTACTATTATTTTAGTTGATTTTACCTGATATCACCCTATGATTTTTTTCAGTGACAAGAAAATTGCAGCTGGCCCTTGACAGTCAGTCACACACTGACTGAACAAAACAAACAAACAGCAAAGTAATCCCCAAGTAAATTTAATGAAGCCTAAATCCCAAAGGGCAGCACGTTTCTGTAGGCAATGGTCTTATTTAATAAACTTTTTCCTGCGTTCGCTTTTAGAGCTATATTTACACAGACAAATTTAATTCCTTGGGTTTACGTTTCCTCTTCCTCTTGGTTTGTCCACCAGGCACATACAGGAAGGACTGTAACCAGGTATGTCATCACGCAGCCAAGAATGAGGACTGTTGCCAGGTCACAGGGAGATGTACCTACCTGGCTACCATGGAAACCACTGTCATCTCTGTAAGTGTCTGTGCTTATTTCTAACTTACTAAGAAGACACAAGTAGGATTGGCCACTGCAGAGAATGCTAAGGGGCAAAAGTTAATTCAAGGTACTGAGTCATAAAAAATACTGTGAGGTTTTTTTTAGATAAGTACTTGAAATCATATATTTACTTGTGCAAACTATTCTTCTATTTGTGTGTTCAAAATATCTCCAAGTTCTTCAAAAATATAAAATAAGAAAAAAAGGAAAAGAAAATGTAAATTTATTATTATAAGGCAACATACAGCAAATGTCAATATATTTAAAGTGATTCACACAGTAAGTTAGTCCTAAGATCGGCTTAGGGACAATCAATTTAAATGAATTGTTGTTCTGGAATGAAAATGATGATTTGCTTACATGACAAAATGCCAATTGGCTCTTTGCTATGTAGTAAAAAGAACGGTCCCTAGACCAAACACCTTATATTGATTTGTTAGGCTATTTTAACATGGAACATTATTATATGAGAATGGATAAGGAAAAAATCCCAAAGAGCATGTTAAAATGTTCAGTCAGCTACTTAATTTTTAAGCTTGTAATTATTTATAATGTACTTTTTATAGGTTCAAGAATAAAAAGATTTGGCTTCAGTTTCACTTTTCCCCCAGCTTGGCCGTGGCTACCTTATTTTTCCCTAGCTCTTCTTATAGAAGATGCCTCTCCTTTTCCTTTCCTCGTTCTACACTCATATGGATAATTTGGGGATTTATATTCCCCTACTATCACTGAGGCATAGACTTATGCTTAAGTTAATTAATTTTCCACAAGCCACAGAATATATATTTTAATATTATTTTTAATTTTAAACATGTCAGGCTAAAGCATAATTAAACATGTACAAAAATAGGTTCAAATAGAATATTTTTGAGGCCCATAACTATTACAGTTATTCAAACTTAAAATGGAAAACTAAACTATAAAATTAATAAATTTCTATTTTTGGTTCTGGCAAATTTCAAGTATATTTGTAATAGGAGAAAGCAAGCTATTTCCTCCACTTATTTCAGAAATGCTTGTTTGATCTCACGATATTTATTCCTAATGAAATCTTGTCCATCTACTCATAACTCGCTTCGCAGGCAGCTACCTTGGTTTAGAGCAGGGTGTCTCCACCTGGTGAACGTGAGGCCGGCTGGGCCTGGCTGAGTGGCTCCCTGACGAGGCAAACTGGCTTAGTTCCATGCAACACGTGGTTGGATGTGGCTGCAAGGGTTCCTTGGCAACATGCACTGTAATTACAGGACTATGAGAAAAAAAGGAGTCAAGAAAATATCCATAAAAGGTAGAGCTGGCGCAAAAGCAAAAGTTTCAGCTGCCAAGAACAACTGGGCTTTCATGTTCTCAAGTTCAGAAAGGGAATAAAAACTTTCTCTCTACAGGGTCAGAGAAAGCAGACAAACTTGCAGTAAGCAGCTCACCACTTCTCCATAATTTAGGGCACAGGCTGGTCAGTTCCAGCATGTGGCAAACATGTAGGGGGGAAAAAAGACAATAGCTGCCCAGGAGATGTAAACTTATGCTATGTATTTTATGACTAATGACGGGTGTTAAAGTACCACAACCTGGAAAACTTTTATTTCTCCAACATACAACACATAGTATTTATAGTCACTCTTTTTGAGAGAAGTTCAGGTCTTTGAGTCCCTATAACCAATAAACCAGTCGGTTCAATGGAAACTGTTCATAAAAACATCCCACACTTGCTGTAGAACGCTTTAAGCAGTGGACCACAGAGTAGTTTACCAGGGCCCCAGAGGAAGAGAATCAAGATGTTTATAGAGGTCAGGCTTTAATGCTAATACTCTTAGCAACACAAATTCAGAGAGGCTAAGTCTTAGTATTTCTTTTTACGAATAAGCAGTTGTAACAATGGCTCAGTATGTGTGAGTGACCTAGTCAAATATAAGGAAAACAGACTGGAAAACAGAGTCATACTGTTCATTTTCTTCGGAACTACGCATCTCACAATACGGTAAGAGCCTTATTTTTCTCTTCATTTCTAATGAAAGTACCAAATGCCATTCACCTCATCACATTGTACAATAACAGAAAGGTTTGCCATTTAATTTTAATATTTAAACAAATCAGAAGAGTAAATTCCTATCCAAGCTTCTTGGAACAAGAGAGCAAAAAGAGGAGGAGATTGTGCAAGGAGGGGGAAAAATAGTCACTTTGTAATGGAAAATAATTAAATACCCCTTGCCAGGGAGACAGCGTTTCCAGGGAGAAATAAAAGTAAAAGATGGAGCAAAAGCCAAGTAATGATCGAAATGGAATGTTAGGAAATGAGGGAGGGGAGGCTGAATTTTACTGAGACGAGCCAAATGAAATGATTACGTCCTGGTGTATGTTTTCTTGTTAAACTAAGTGAAAATTTAAGCGAGGGCTGTGTGCATGAATTAGAAATCAAACTTTCACAGATATAGAATTGAATGAGAAAGCAGAATTTTCTATAAAATAATTTACTTTTGGAACAAGTAGAGGGCACTTTTATGAACACATACCATACCTTTGATACAGATTTAATGAGTTGGGGGACTAAGAGTTTAGCACACATACTGCTGTTTTATGGATGGCATACTAATTAGTAGGTTAATGTCATCAAATTTAGCATCTTGATTTCAAAGAGATAATTAAACTGAAGGCTAAAAGCCAAGTGATTTTGCCTGTATCTGCTAATGAAAGAGTTAGGGCAATTCTATCAAATGCAAAGACGTCATTAAAATAGTTCACAAAATGGAAGATGCCTGAGGGAAATTATGCTTCCCAAGTACCTTTGGTTCATGCACAAATCATTTTAAAATCTAGACTTTCACATATATCAGTTAGGTGAATTTATCAAATACTTATACATCAGGTCTTTGTTCTTTTCAGTTGAGAAGCTGTTTGTTTGATACTCATAAATTTATCCACTGTACAACATTTTCCTCAACATTTTCTTAAGTTTCACTTATAAAGGGTTGTTCTTTTCTTTCCTTACACAGAAATCCATGTCATCTTCTGTTTCACAATAACACTGTTAATCATTCCACTTGGAAGCAACATGCCAGCAGTATAAACCAGACCTCATTGGTTCTGTTTCTATCCTTTTAGCTTCTTTTGCTTGTTTTCCTCCAATATGAAGCCACTGACATTATTTTCAGAATCCTACATTATTTTTTAACTTGATTTAAAAACTCAATTTCTCATTCTACAAGACTGACCCAGCTGGACATGCAAGAAGAATTTTGTATCTTAGTAAATGGAAGACATTTTTTAAAAAATTGTTAATTTGTGTTAAGGTATATGCTGTTAAATTTTTATAAGGGAGGACAAAAATTGCTTGGCAGGATGCTGTGCACCAAAAAGAAGTCAATAAATACAAAGTGAATTCCTCATTTTTCACAGAGGGTAATAAAGAAGCGCTACAGCTGTAACAGAGATATAACTCTTGGTGAGAACAATTTTTAGTGTTTTGCTTTCCATCTCTATCATGAAGAATTTTATTTTTAGCCAGAAAAAAGAAAGAAAGACACAGCCATTATTTGAGTCCATCAGCAAAATAAGACTCCATGTGAGAACTGTTTTGGGGTAGGTCATATGAAGAGATGATAAAAATTTGAATCTCTGTATGAAACATTCTTTGACCATTCTTTTCTCTTACACAGATATCATCACTGTAGGTCATATATCCATAAATATGAAAATTGAAAAATTAACAGAAATTGAGAAGCATCCTGTATGCTTATTTTTTGAATTCTTACATTAATTAAATAAACCTAAATCTGCACAATATAAAGTATAATATTCAAACATTAACTACAAGAACAAAGCTATCTACACTGGAATGAAATAGCCTCTTTTGGCAAATTTTCTCTTGTTCTAAATATTCTTTGGAAGTAGACTTGTTAACTGTGATATATGTAGGAGCAGCAACTAGTACTGATATCTGTCTATTTATACATACACTTTCGCATCCTCATAATCTTGAATCAGTAACTTCAATATGGTGAAAATCACTGGAATATTGAGTTAACCTATGACCTCAAGTGACAACACCACATATATTTCTTCTCTTCTTGAACAGGATTCCCAGAAGGCACTTATAGTCCATATCACCAAAAGACATAAGAGTCTGAACGGTGGCAGCTGTGGCATGATGATTCGCACCTGTTACTGCTCTCCGGGCTTCATTGGAGCAGACTGTGGTCAAGGCAACTTACTTATTCCTATTATGGAGTGGATACATTGTTAATTCCAGGGTTCAACACAGTGAGCAGAAGTACTAAAGCTGAGTTTTTAAGGACCAGAGTTGGAAGACTGAGCGTAAATATTTTGCTTAATAATTTGTTGCAGTAAGCACAAACACAAGCTAAACTAAATTTTAAGTTGAAGATTACTGGCCTCACATTTCAGTTAAAACTAATGTCAGTGAAAGTAGCAGATACTTTTGTTCATAACCTCTCCTAAACCAGCAACACTGGGTTGCAGTTAGGGTTGGAAAATGCTGGCCAAACTCAGAGCAGATTGGGGATTTCTATGCTCATAAGGTCATATGTATTGCCTAAAGTTTCACAATTTCATTGATCCTCATAAATTTTCTAACTCGCTGTTTGGGACCCGTAGGCCTGCCCTTCACCTGCAGGAAAGCTCCCAGAGACCAGCATCTTGGCCTGACTGTTTGGGACCAGGAACCTCCCGGAGACCCTCAGAGTGGCCTGCACTGTTTGGATTGGGAACTTTGCAGACACCGGCACCTCGGCCTGACTGTTGGGGACCGGTAGGCCCGCCCTTGACCCACAGGGAACTCCCCGGAGACTGGCATCTCGGCCAGGTCTGTTTGGGACCGGGAACTTTGCAGAAACCAGGAATTCGGCCTCACTGTTTGGGACCTGTAAGCCCACCCTTCACCTGCAGGGAACCTCCCAGAGACCTGCCTGGGACAAAGTATGGTGGCCTGGCCCGCCTGAGATTCCACAGGCTAAGTGTTGACCATGCCCAGCATCCGCCTTATAACTTAGGGAGCCAGGAGCCCAAGGAGGGGAGTTAGGACCCTGTGAGGAACCCAAGAGCCTGTGGGGGAGCCACTGGCACTCCAGTAACTGAGGGTGCAAGAGGTAATTTGCCACACATGCAGAGGAAGCAGTGGAACACCGTTCAAAGTGAGGAAATATAGAAAAATGAGAAAGGAAAGACCAAAAGCCAGGCTCAAAGCTCTAGCCCTCCCAAAGAAAGCTTAGAAGCCATGTACATAGAAGAAAAAAGAAGCCATATACCTGAAATGTCTGAAATGATATCAAATGTAATAAATATGCAACTAGGGAAAGCTATGGAGAAATTCAAATCAGAAATACATGCCCAGGTAAAAGAAGAATTGATAAAAACAGTGAAAGAAATAGTGAACGCATCTAGTGAAAACACAGCTGAAAAATTAGAGGAACAAAGCAAACACATAGAATCCCTAAATGAACACTATATGAAACAAACAGAATACATAAAGCAGATTCAAAGAGATATACAGGAAATCAAAAATGCTATTGAAAGATGCCAAAACCACCTCAATAAAAGTGAAGATAGAATTTCAGACCTCAAAGATAAGATTACAGCCAGTGAACAGGAAAGACAAGATGTTTTAAAAATAATAAAGAATCAGGAAATAACAATTCAACACCTGCAAGATGATGCAAAGAAAAATAACATAAGATTAATAGGGATAAATGAAAAAGAAGGGGACAGCCCAAATGATATCAAGAGGATATTTACAGAAGTAATAGCTGAAAACTTCCCAAACATGACAAGAGAAACTGACATTTGGATAAGTGAAACATATAGAACTCCAAACAGCCATAACCAAAATAAAACTACACCCAGACACAAAATAATCACCATCCCAGAAATTCAGCATAAGAATAGAATACTAAAAACTGTTAGAGAGAAAAGACAGATCACCTATAAAGGAAAACCTATCAGAATCATGGCAGACTTCTCAACACAAACAATGAAATCAAGAAGAGCATGGAGTGAAGTCTTTCAGATCTTAAAGGAAAACCACTTCCAACCCAGACTGACATACCCTGAAAAACTGTCCATCAAAAGAGATGGAGTAATAAGATACTTCCATGACAAAAGACAGCTGAAGAACTTCATGAAAACCAAACCAAACCTACAAAGAATATTGAAAGACATTCTAGATACACACGGGAGAAAACCACCAAGCAAGGCAGACAATTAAACAGAATGGAAAGTTAAAGACACAACAGCAGAAAGATAAGATGTCAACAATAAACCAATATATAACAGTTACAACCATTAATGTAAATGGCCTCAACTCACCAATCAAAAGAAACAGACTGGCAGAATGGATCAAAAACAACATCCAACCATATGCTGTCTACAAGAAACCCATCTAACCCAAAAGGACACTCATAGACTGAAAGTCAAAGGATGGAAAACAATACTTCATGCAACAGGGAACCAAAAAAAAGCAGGAGTAGCAATCCTGTTTGCAGACAATGTGAATTTCAAACCAAGAATGATCCAAAGAAATAAAGAAGGTCACTACATACTACTTAGGGGAAAACTTCAAGAGGAAGAGATAACAATCTTAAATATATATGCACCAAATTCCAGAGCACCCAGCTATATAAAGCAAATACTAACAGAAATGAAAAAATCAAATAAGCAATAATACAATTATAACAGGAGACTTTAACACACCATTGACCCTAAGGTACAGATCAACTAGACAGAAAATCAGCAAAGACATACAGAACTGAATCACACCTGTGAACAAATGGAATTGATAGATGTATACAGAGTGTTCCATCCAACAACATCAGAATACACCTTCTTCTCAGCAGTACATGGGACATTCTCTAAAATAGACCATATACTAGCCCACAGAACATATTTGAGTAAATTAAAAGAATTGAAATTATCCCATGCATGTTATCGGATCATAGTGCTGTGAAACTAGAAATTAATGATAAAAGAAATTGCAAAAAACCTACAAACACATGGAAACTGAATAATACACTCTTGAGCAATCAGTGGGTCACAGAGGAAATTAAAGAAGAAATTAAACAATATTTACAAGTCAATGAAAATACAGACACAACT
>PVJX010017780.1:16869-37800 GCA_004027295.1 Dolichotis patagonum | reverse complement strand
TGGCTGTCTTCATGCAGTCAGGGGGACCAGGCTTTCCAGAGGTGGTTGAATCTAGAGTTTGCGATTGGTTCATCGTCTTGTGTAGGACTGGTGGTGTGTACGCTACACTCTCCCCGCCCTAGGCTGGGTAGCCTGCATACAATTCAAGGGAGGAAAAGAGGCTTGTTTTCCCCTTTTGCTCTTGTTGCTTTTGCTGTCTTCTGCCACCTTGAACTGTTGCCCCTCACCATGACATCCTGCCTTGAAACCAGATGATTATGAACTGTGAGCTAAACAAATCTTTTCTCGCTTAATTTTTGTTGTTGGATATTTTGTCTCCGCAATGAGAGAAGTAACCAAGCCAAGGCATTATGGCACTTGACATTGAAGTGACATTCTAGGGATTCTTTTGATTACAACATCCAATAAGATCTCCCTGGGCTGCTATTCTCTGAGGTTTGTGTAGTTAATTTTTAAGAAATATCGAGACTTCAGAGTGAGTGCAGTAACCAAGTATGGATGGATGAATAATCTGCCAGTGGAAGGAAAAATTTTCCCTGCGTTATAAATAGTGTATAGCTCAAGGCTTTTAGAGGGACAGGCTATTGCTCTCTGTTCTAATATCACTTCTAGCCACCAGGGTTTGGAAAGAAAGCCTCTCTAATGGATACACTTGCCCAAGACAGAAAATAAAAATCTACTTAGGTGGACAGTGGCCCTTCATGAGGAAGACACAGTATGTAGACTGAGCAGGAGGTGGGGATGTAGCACTGGTGTCGATATTGGCAGACTCTGGGAATGATCAATCTGCTCAGCAAGGCCGAGCTGTGGATCAATAGTTGCATCAGCAAATGCTTCAGGTCCCACCAATTTCTCAGAACTGTGCTCTGCAAGAAAAAGGTCAGCACTGTGGTCAATCAGATGGTCTCCGAGGTCAGTGGAAAGTCAAAGTACTGATGACTCTGAATGCAGCAATGCAGACTGACTTCAAGGACAGGGAAGCCAGCTCGAGAGCCGAGAACTCTCTTTACGATGGCTAAGGAAGAGAAGGAACGAGGGTGGCAAGGGGAGCAGTCCACTCTTAAAGCGCACCACAGCATAGCAAACCTGTAGGTGGGAATTCTTTGGAGGCAAGGAGAAAGTGATCTACAGCATTCTTAAAGAAACAGTTACCCCTTTGGCTTCAATTTTTTCATTGATGGTCAAGTTAATCCCCCAGATATATAATGAAGTTATTTAGGAAGGACCACAAATGACCTAGTCTACAAAGATTTCTTAAATCCTCAAAGTAAAGTTCTGTTGACTATTTTCTAAGAGATGTAGGGAAGACTGCCCACTGTGGAAAAGTTATGAGGAGCATAAGATTTCTGAAGAGGAATAAAACTATTAAGTGGTCTTAGTCTGTTTTCCATTGCGATAACACAACATCTGAAGTTGAGTCTTTATAAAGAAAATCAGTCTACTCTGTCCCACAGTCTGGGAACCTGGGAAATCTAGGACCAGGTGCTCATGTCTAGTGAGGACCTTGAGCAGCTTCATAACACAGCAGAAATCAAAAGAGCCAGTGGGCTGTGAGGAAGAGAGAAAGTGTGAGAGAAAGACTCGTTTCACAACACTCATCCTCCCGGTAACTGATTGTGTTCAGCCAGAGCAGGAACTTGCTCTCTACCGACCCAGTTGGTGCAAAAGGCATCGATCCCTCCCAATGGCACTTTCACCTCTCACAGACTTCAACTCTCGACACTGCCACGTGGTGACCAGTTTCAGCCTAACCTCTGAGGGCACAAACCATCACCAGACCACAGTGTGGTCTTCAGGGGTTTCCTTCCTTTATGACCTGTAAAAGCCAGAAGCGACAAAGCATTCATTCCTTTGGATTTAGCTGATTAGTTTTGTGATAGGTACCACTAGAATTACAGTATGTTTTGAGCCCTCTTCTCGAATTATAAAAAAAGTCTGCATACTTTTCTGATTAACTCCCATTTACCCCAAAGCAATCTGAATTACGTGGAGTATATTGTTGTTTTACAGTACGTATTTTAAAATACAGAAACACAGAGAGACTTTTTCTTTCTGTCCTTTGTATAATCAAGATGCTGTACCAGCACACAAAATTAAGAATAATGGAATAAAATACTTTTTAAATTTTCCATTTGGGTGAGCAAGTGATATCCTACACTGTCATAACTCCACGGAGTACACTAAGCACACGGAGTATACTAAGCAGAGCCACAGCTCTTACCTCAATCAGCTCAATCATGCTGAAAGGGAACCAGGAAAGCTGTGTACAGGCAGGTGTTCCCCAAAGTGTGTTCCCGTGAGCAGTAATACAGTCAAAAGCTTGAAAAACATCATGTTTAACAATATCCAAACACACCCCACTATCACAATGCCTCTCAAATGCTTCTTGTTAATTCAATACATGTCAAACAGGAAATATATTAAGGAAAAAAAAACAAGGGAGGATAATACCATGTACATATACATGCACGTATTTATGACTCCGTGTGTTGGGGAAGGGATGATATTTTTAGCAAAGTGACCAAAGAGGGTCCCTGAGGGACAGCTAACCTGAAAGGAAGGGAAGGAGAGAATCGTCACAAATCTGCACACAGGTATTCTGAGCAAAGGTACAGCACAGACCCCAAGGGTGGATAAATCCAAGAGAAAGACCCTCAGCTTGATTAGAACAAGACCTGGTTTTTAATTTCCATTATGATGATTATTCTTTCTTGTAAGAAAGAGGTCAGACACGTTTTAAGTATACAGAATTCACAAGTCAGGCGCTTCCCTGTCAGGCATCATGGAGTCTTCACTTGTGATTCTCAAAACCTGAGGGTCCCTGAGAATTCATGAAACTAAATCTATTTTCATGCAAATTAGAAGGCATGTAGACACACACATCGATGATGGTTCTGTACTGCAGACATTTGCAAAAATGCTGGAGTCGGTGAGCCTGCAAGAGCCAGGGCACAAGTCGGAGCGGGAACACCCCTGGCATCCCTGCAGTCATCACAGCCTGAGCTCACGAGACCCAGCTGCCTGTTCACCTGAGAACACCCTGGACACAAGAGCAGAAGCACACTTCACTCAGCCTCTAGTGTGTGCGCGTGTGCTGCTGTGCCATAAAACGCACACCGCATTTCTTTTGCAGTCTGCAGACCACTGGTTGTCTGGAAGGAAAAGCAATTGTGAATTACTCGATTTGTGAGCTGAATTGACTGCGGCTCACAAAATAATTTTTATTTTGGAAAATGAAGTTATTTTTTAAGAAAATGTGTTATTTTGTTATTATGTGATCAGCATATGCTATTTTTATAAATTCACAAATATTTAATGTTTACCCATTTAATATTTGATATGGTAGATACTGATGAATAGAGAAGACTAAAACCTTTTGGTCATCCTGATTAGCTTTTAAGAGCTTAAAATTGTCCTGAAAACAAAAAGTTTGCAAAGCTCTATAGCAATAATTATCAAAAATATCATGGATGAACTTGTAACTGAGTATATATATATATATATATATATATACGTATAGTATAGATATTCTATATATAAATACTATGCATATGATAAATATACACATACATATACTTTTTAAAATTGAAGTGAATTCCATATGACAAAATTAAGCATTTTAATAGTGCCTTTGGTACGTTGTCCATGTTGAGCAGCCACTACTCTGTCTTGCTCTAAAACTCTCATTACTCTAAACAAGGTCTCTGGCTGGGGATATAGCTCAGTGACGTAAGCGCCTGTCTGGCAAGCTCAAGGTCCTGAGTTCAATTCACAGTACCAAAATTAAGTAAATAAATAACAGGGCACTCTGTGCACATCAATCAATTATCGTCATCACCCTTGACAGTCATTTGTAATCTGTCTCTATGAATTTACATGCACATGACTCCACTTACCAGGAATTACCTGTTCTGGGAACTTCACTTAAATGGAGTCATATAATATGTGACCATCTATGACATATCCATCTACACTGTAGCATGTACCAATACTTCATTTTTTATGTATTTGTTTTCATTCTCTCTCTATATTTTTAAATTTAGTCTTCTTCACTTAATGGTAAGTATATGCTCACTGGTTAGAAAGTCTCTCTATAACTGAATGTGAATACATGTATATGGCAACAGGGTAGTATTTGCCTCAAAGCACATACAGTGCAGTATATTACAGATGGTAGCAGTTTTAAAGTTATTTCTGCTTACAGTGTAAGTCCACAAAATCATGAAACAATGCTCTGTATCTTGAGATAAACATTAACCTGCTGTAAGAAACTCACTGCCATTCTCACCATCAAGTGTATAAAGTCCCACACTGTAAAGGGCAGAAAATATTCTTCCCTTTGTAACATTTCTTAATAAAATAAGCATTTGCACATGGAGGTAATTTTTGTTTGTCTGGGATTGTTGTCTTAGAGGAAATGAGTAGCTTGCTATACAGGAGGGAAAGTCATTTCCAAGCAGGAGGTCTGTGTTGGAGCCCAGATCCACTACTTATTAAGTATAGTACTTTCAGCAAATTATTTCCTCTCTCGGGCCTCAGTCTTCCCACTTGAGGAAAGGAGATACCTCTCCAAGCTTTTGTTCAAGTACATGGCTCCACCTACCAGGCATTAGTCACATACCTCCATCACTGTTTTTGTCCTACCCATATGTTCTCTCTATTATTTATTTATATATACTTTTATATACAAACAAATTTACTTCATAAAACTATTATTACTACTAAATATAGAAAGTGATGTCACTTTCAAAGAGTAAAAATTAACAAGCCATGTCAAGTCATCCAAAGAGCCATAGTAAGTCATCTTCCTTCCCACAACATGAAATACCCCTCATTCAGATAACCCTGCTCAGTCTCCAGCTATCACTTCATGAACTGGTAAGCTGAGGCCTTGATTCCCTCTAGAAGCTGGGATTCATTACACATTCTGTCTCCCTTGGAAAAGCTGCCAGGAATGTTTACAGCTTTGGGTCTACCCAAAGCTCTTGACCTGTCTACCCACATAGCTCTTGACAGTTTTGAAAGAGATGATGACAGACATAGCTTGGGGTTTGTTATGAACATAAGAACCCAAATGAATTCTGAAAGTACAAAACTCTACCAACAATTACAATATGGTCCCCAAGTGTTTGTTATCTCTTGCACTATGTTGCTAATGAAAGGGATTCAACAGACAAGGAGGCACTTGACACTGACTCCTTTTCCTGGGTGACATAACTCCTCAGAAATGCAGGATCTTCTCTGTATACTACAGAGATGGTGCCAAACTGATTACAAAAATGGATCCTTCAATGTGACGTTGCAACTCCTCTGACCAGTAGCAGATATTTTTCATCTCTTAAGCCTGAGCTGGGTCTCCCTTTGGCTAATACAAACAAGAGCTCATCAAGGGGCTGAGAAAATTAAAAGAGATAGGGTATGTGAAGTCACTAGCTCAATGCCTGGCACAAACTGAGTCCTGGTTAAAAGGTAGCAATCATCACTGGCAATGTGCATGTGGTAGAAAAGCATGCATTAGGAGTGTCTCTCCTTCCAGGGACTTTGATGTCCATGTTTCCCAATCCCCCTCATCCCTCTCCCCACTCACCTAATTCTGGCTGGGCCCAGAAGTTGCCAGAGGACAGCATGTGTAGCTGGAAGCCTCTGCAAAGCACATTTGAGTAATAGTTCCAGAGAAAGTGGGCAGTAACTATTCCGTCCTTGGGTTCACCACAAGCCAAAGAACTCCAAGTCCACCCTAGAGTCTAGGACATTTATGACATAAATTTATGGGGACCTAAAATATCCCCCTTGGTTAATTTTACTAGAAAAATGGCCACAACATATTCAAACAATTGGCTAAAGGCTGCGTAAGTGCTATTTAATTTTCACAGTAACTCACTGAACTACAAAATAGATTATATCTTATCTTACTTTACAGGTTAGAAAACTAACTTGGAGATATAAACATAATGCCTGACTATGTAGAAAGTGCAATAAGGAAAATAATAAGGACTGGTACTTGTTCCCCAAGGAACGTCCCTTTAATTTTCTCCTCCCTCTAAGGATTCCATGTCTTGGAAGTTCTTGTCACTTAGCAGCAATGTTAGTTTTTGAAATACTAAAATGGATCCCTGACTTGGGGGATCCCAAAATACCAGACCCCCTCCCTTGCCCCTCACTGTGGGACAGTTAAACTAACTGGTACTTATTTTGCAATTGAAAGAGAATTCCAGAAAGGACGACTGACTTGCTAAGTTTCCACTTATTCCACTTAGAAGTGACTAGAAGTGACGGCACTAAATCCTGTCTCATTATTTCTCAAAGCTACTGCTTTTCCCACCACAAAATTTTGGCTCTGGTACCTGGTATCAGCCACAGGGACAAATGGGAGCCAAACAACCATTTGGAGGAAATAGAACAGGGACCAGAATAACTGAGGGAGTTGTCCTGTCTTCATGACAGCTGTTCTGCGGGTACCACACCTTTTGGTTTAGTGGTTTCCCATCCCCAGGGGAGGATTAAGCAAGTTCTTATCCTGACACCATAGAGAGGGAAAAAGATCAATGAATCTTTAACAACAGATGACATCCAAAGTAGAATTAAAAATACATGCAGAAAGCAATCACATGGTCTTGGCACTGCAGTTTCCTGTGGGAACACGATGGCGAGCTATGCCATCCTTCTTTTCTAACCTGCTACTTACTTTACAAGATAACACACCTCCCAGCTTGGTGAGTCGGCCTCTCTCTACCTCAGTTTCTCCATGTGCAAAATGAGAACAGTACCTGCTAAATAGAGTCACTGTGAAACAGATTCACTTAGTAAATATTTCAAGGACTTATGTAAAGCTCTTGTGTGCGGCCATGGTGGTTAAGTGCTACATACTATTACACTGATGAATGACCCAAGGGCCACAGTGGCCAAGGAATGTACCCAGTTTCACACAACTGAGAACTAATTGAACTTGCGTTCTGATTTCTCTACCCAGGCTGTCTTCCTTTTATTATAAGGCTCACAGGTTCCACGCTCCAGGTTGCTAAGATGTTTATCTTTTGCTGGCAAGAACTTGCCCTGAGCATAACTTCCTGTGATCTTCAATCACGTAGCTGCTTGCTCCTTATTGCTGGATACACACTTGGCAATTCTTTGGTGTCAAACGCAAGAGCCTGGCTTACCCTGGTCCATCCCACGGCACCAGGGTTATTCCTACTTGCTAATCTTTCCTGTGAAAGGATAATAATGCAGCCTTGTTCAATGCATGTAATTTTCAGCACTTGCCTACAGGACAATCTTGCACTCACTGCTAATGGACTTGGCTATGTGACTTGCTTTGGCTGACAAAGCAAAGAGGAAGTGGCTCATTCTGGTACTGAGGGGAAGCTTTAAGAACTACTATAGCATCCTGCCAGCTCCCTCTGGCTTTCTTCTGCCAGGAGAATACACTAGAGCAGGTGGCCACCGCCCCTGTAGCCTGCATTGCAGAACACAGGTGGCACTTGGAGTGTGGTTGATTTTCAGCGACTACTAATGGGGACAGAAGACATATCTTTGTTATCGGACGCTGTCTACCTTGGGGATTTCCACTAGCACAGCACAACCTAGTGAACACTTGTGGGTATGCAGCAGTGCTTGAAAAGATTCCCCATAACCCTAAATATCTCCAGATGGCCCCAAACTGCAGGAGGTTCCACTGTGGGCTCCCCAGCAGGTTAAGAGAAACAGAATTTTATGTTAAAGGAATAGGAAAGTGCAAAGGGCCTGTAGGAAGTGAAGTGTGAACAAACAACACATCAGAGAGACAGAGTGACTAAGCAGAAGCCATCACAAAGGAGGAAGGGCATGAATAATAAAGGGACGGCATAAATATCCCAGTAACACATGTGATGGGGGAGGGTGGGAAGTGGGAAACAGAGCAAATAATCCTCTGGGTGACAAAAGCACAGACCAGGTGATAAAGAGAAGAAAAGTTTTAAATAATTTAGGGAGACAGAAACCCTACAGGTGTGAGGGGAACTGTGAACAGTTTTGTTTTAAAAAGAAGAGAGAAAAAAATTCCCTGAAACATTATTTCCTATCAGCAGCTCTCAGGACAAGACCAGTGCAGTGGTTTATGGAGTGACCATTCGTAGAACCTTGGTTAGAGCCCTGCATGGCCTAACAGGCTGCCTGTCCCTTGCCTTCTTTCTTTCCCCCTAAGCCTGTTCATGTACTCATGGTCTTCCCCATTGCTGCTGGCCCGGCAAAGCCACAGGCTTTGTTTTTTCTCAGAGCCAAAAGAAGGGACATGAAATCATGCAAACACCTAGGAGAACTCATATTAGTGCTGGGCCTGTCTTACATAGTTAGAACCAGTGGTTGTCTGTGGGGCGACTACAGATTCTTTTTTCCTCTAAAATGAATTCTTGTCTTACCTGCAATAGCATAGCTACAGATTTATTCCTGCAACTTAGATTTCCACAACCTAGAAGGCACATGGCCTGCCCAGGCATCTCCTGCAGTTGACCAAAATGAGTTGACACTTCCTTTTCCATTTTCTCCCATCACTTTCTCCCAACTGTGCAGTCTTCGGCTTCTAACACATGCTTAAAAGGGACCATGAATGGAGCCTCCTGCCACCCAGCAAATCCATGCTCTGGACCCTCGCTATTCAAATTGTGGTACAGGCACCACCAGCATCACCAGAGAGCTTTAAAGAAGCACAGACACCAAAGCCTAGAATCTGTATGGAATCAGAATCTGTGCTTTACCAGCGTCCCTGGGTGACTCCCGTACAAGTAGAACTTTGAACAGTGCTCCCAGAATGATTATGTGTACTAAGATAAATGTGTCACTGTCTCTATGTTATGTTGAACAGAAATACGAGCTAAGATTGCCGCACACTGTGTTCAGTATTTGTATGCAAGTTCCTTTACCTGTCTGGCACTTGATTTCTCTGTCTGTAAACTGAGCAAATCTGAGGCTTGCAGTCAAGGTCAGATGAAAGTGTGGCTGCAGAGTAAATCCTGAGGGGCGATAACTCCCTTGCTTCTTGACCAGGAATAGGTTTCGCCAAGGGGTGGACAGTGGGGTAAGAAAAAGGATAATGATATATTTGAAGCCATCAGGGCAGCTCCTTCAACAAAGGTGCTGCTCTGGCCACAGCAGGACACTGGATTAATGTGCTTGCTCCTGTCTCACTCTCAATGCTTTCTACTCCCTGTCTCTTTAAAATCCAAAATGCATTTAGGAAAGAAATGAAAAAGTAGGAATTTCAGCACACAAGGATTCACTTGCAGAACCTCCTGCCCCACAGCAGGCTAATTACTTAGCGGAAGGGCACGATTTAACAACTCTACAGCTACGTCTCTCCAAGTCTGTGATTTCCACTCCCACCCAACACTTAGCAGAGAAGTGCATTCCAAGTATATGCCTCTGGGAATACATTAAAGCGTCTCAACCCAGTGTCTTGCAACAGCTTCACCAGATCCTGTACAAATCACCCACCCAGATGATAGACCTGTGTCTAGAAGAAAATCACGTTAGGCTGACCAGACAAATCTAACCCTAAAATGTGCATTAATACAGAATGTTAAGCCCCAACTAACCTTGAATTGCACCTCTCTAAAGTTTATTTTGATTATATCTGATATGTTTCTACTTTGTTCACCAGTGTGAATTAATAAAGCTTCTGAGAAAAATTGGTGGGGGGGTGGGGGGGTGGTACAGTGCTTAGCTTAGCATATATGAGTACCTGTGTTAAATTCCCAGCACAAGAGGAAGGAAGGAAGGAAGGAAGGAAGGAAGGAAGGAAGGAAGGAAGGAAAAAGAGAGAAAGGAGAAAAAAAAGAAGAGAAAGGAGGTGAAGAGATGGGAGGGGACAGGAGGGGAGGGGAGGGAAGAGGAGGGGAAAAAATTTGGAAGACACAAGCAGCCTGGAACCTCTATCCACAAGCCGGCATGTCTGATGTATCTTCTTTGCATATCTTGAATTAGCAATCCTGTGGCCTCTGTCATGCTATGGCTATAATGTGGGTCAGGAAAGACAGTATTTCTGAGTATGAATTTTGAAAGAGAAAAATTCAGTTTAAATGACATTAAACTCCACTAAAATAAAATTATCCCTTATTATATCAATGGGGGTGCCCTTAGGCTTTGGGTCAGCAATGATATGATCCCAATAAAGAAATATTTGGGAAAGTGAGCTAGAATAGACAAAGAAAGGGAGAGAGGTTGACAGTCACACCTCTTCCAGAGCAGAAAAAGAGCTCATGTTTTTAGTAGTTAAAGTTCTTTCTGCTTACAAAATCCTTGGCTGTACGAATACAGCATTGCCCACCATGTTGTTCCATTATGCATTTGTCAGGTGACCTCACGTGCCCTCCAGGGACCCTCCCCTTCAGCGGCCCTGCCTCACTACAGGTGACACATGGCCTCCACAGCCTGTGGACTGCAGCACATTTCTACCACGACACATTCATTAATCTCCCGCTTGCAAACTGTCCATCAAAGTCCACTCCACAAAACTCTGAAGCTCTGAAGCTCCACAGCACCTGTGTTGAGGAAAATCCAACTTTGGCAGAAATGGATTTTACTGGTGGGTAATCTTCTGTTTGAAAAGTTTGGTTACTTTTATAGTTTTACCCTGGTCTTTTCTTCAGTGCAGATGAATATAAACTACCAAACTTTCAATGGCAACTTCAATCTATCCTTTGGAATGGACCATTTTTTGTACCCACAGTTGCCTGGGAACCTGAAGATACAGATTCTATGCCAGCTCTGCCGATAACATAACTGATTGTGTGTCCTGGGGCAAAGCTGGATTTCAGCTCTCTAGACTTGTTCTAATACTGTATAACATGAGCCTTACCCAGGGTTGAGCAAACGAGATCACATATATGAAAGCAGTTATGAAATGAACATGTGCTCTGAACAACCACCAACTACCGTCAGCCCTTAGTGTCTTTGGGAATTAGTCCCAGGACCCTCTGAGGATGCAAAATTCCACAGATGATCCAGTCTCCTTTATTAAATGGTGTACATTTGTCCTCCTGTTTTCTTTAAATCCTCTATAAATTACTTATTACTCCTATGTACTCTAAAAGTTGGGCAAAGGCTTGTAGTATATTGCTTAGGAAATAATAATAAGGAAAAGTCTGTATATGTTCAGAACAGGTGCAATATTTCTTCAAATATTTTTTGGCGCAAGGTTTGTTGAACATGGAGCCCCATGAACACAGAGTGCAGCTATGACTGGTGACAGTGATCCTGGTGCCACAGTGATTAAAAGTGGCCAAGTGAAGCTGAAATATTGCAAGATGGCAGGCAAATGAAGGAGGCGCCATTTGTGATACCACAGAAACAGAGGGCTGACGATATGACAGCAGCTAAGCTGATCTTCCCGGGAGGCTCAATCTTTTTGAAATAACAGGAAGTGAAAACAATAAGAGGAAGTGACCTCAGTGAGATGCTTGAGACCTCATGGTCTTAAGTAACAAAACTGTCACATCCACGCATAGCTTGTGTTACCACTGTTTTAATTCAGCAGCCAGACAGCTCCAGATCAGCTGCGCAGATCCATGACTTACAAAGTCAGCATATTCATCTCCCTCACACACCATGCAGCCGTGCGCCGAAATTCATCAGTAGCCCGGATCTAGGCTGCAAGGAACCTGAAGTCTGGCTCTGTCACAACGCATGATGGGACCAGTTAACCCTTCTAAACCTCTCAAGTGTTGACATTTGGGCAGTGTCATCCAGAAGCAAATTTGGACAGATTTATCAAAAAGCTTAAAAATGTTGACATCTCTTGCCCCAATAATTACCTGTCTGAGAGGCTACTTTAAGAACATAACCCTAAAATGATCAAATGTTTCATGTACAAAGGTGTCTGTCATAGTTAACAACAGCAAAAACAAAACAAAACAAAACAAAAACAGAAGAACAAGCAGAAGCTTTAGGCAGTTTATCTTCTTCATTACACTGTGTTCTATTTAAAATATTGATTATGAAGATTATGCAATAGTATAGAAAATCATAAATAATGTTAAGTAAAATGAAACTCAGAGTAGCCAAAATGTATAAACATCTTATTTTCAATCCTGTGATAGAGAAGAAAAACTAAGAAAACTACCTGTCAAAATATTACCGACAACCATGCTTCGACGAAAGTAATTTTTTCTAGTTTTTACTTTCTTCTGTTTATGAGTGATTTTTCAGCTTTTCCAAACTTGTTGAAGTGCTTATTCATTACTTTATAAAGAAACTAAGTCAGCATCAGAATACAAAGAACTTGAGACAAAAATCTAAAGCCATCTGTGTCAATGTTAAATAGTTATGATTCTCTGATAGATTCAAACATAAAGATCTATAATTCTAGAATTGTTAAATTAGCCATTACATAGAGAGAAATCATAAATAGATTATGGTGATAGAGTACTGTACTTAAATGTGGTACCCTGAGGACTAGATCCCACATCGCTCCCAAAAGTGATGGGCCAGGGTATGTCCAAGGGTGGGCACGGAAGTCAGGGTGGCTGAGTATCTATCTTGCTGAGAGCAAAACCCCAACACAGAGACCCATAGGAAGGTATAGTCAGTGGTTCCTACGTGCATCAAAGTCATCTACATGAATGTTAGTGTATGAAGCTATTTCCATAGGAATTAGTGTTATGGAGATGTCACACTTGATTGGGAGGGTATTTGCGGCATGAAATAATTCCACAGAAATGAGAAATATGCTTATCCCTATAAGACTCATAGTGATCTAATGGAAAGTAATAAATTTTTCAAAATGTTTTAAAAGCTAGTTCTGGGGTGGCATTTTGATCTGCATCCATCACAAGGAGTTTACGTCTGGACTTTTCTGGAAACTAGATCCAAGAATAATGGAATTTCAGGCCATAGTCCAGGGGTATCAGCCAAATGACAAGAACATGATCAGTTACAGAGCCACCAAAGTTTATTTGCTTCATACATAGCTTTATTTCAGGGTCTTAGAAAGTATATTTGCATTAAATAATCAAAAAATATTCAGCTAAAAATTAAAACATTTTCTATGACTTGGGTCCATTTCCTAAGACCTTGCTCACAGTTTGACTATAATTGAAAGATAAGAAGGGAAAAAAATCGTTCCCAAAGATTTTGGTAAACACTCAAAAGATGAAACAACGCCTGAATCAGAGTTCAGTTTGTATTAACCCACAAGAACCAGTTGAAAGACCAGCTTCTTTTCCCTGAAAGAATTAACCTTCCAGCAAGAATTGATACTGGAAATTTCTTTGGATTGTAGCAAATGAATGATAAAAGAACCTCACCCCGTATTCCAGCCAGGAGATGTTGCACAACAACCTAACCAGCTTGCTAAGGACCAAAAGAAGAGAGAAGTACAAAACCTCTAGAGGAAGGCTCGCCCCCTTGTCTCCCCGGAGAGAAGCCCAGGGCCCTCGCCTTCCTGGGGGATCCCCAGGCATGTGTCCTGTCCTTTCAGACCCGCTCTGGCTGGGAGTGATTGTTCTGTCCACCTGCCATGACATTTGTGTCTTTTCAGCTGCTAGTGTGGTCAGAACTGCTGCCCACTTGCTGCAGCAAATATGCACCAAGAATGCAGAAGCCATGCGGGACTGCTTCACACTCTGGATAAACTTCTGCTTCCACCTTTCCTGGAAGTCAAGAAGTTTAGAATGTATATTTCTGTCTTTGAACTTTTTTTTTAATGGATAAACATTTGTGGTTTTTGTTTTATTTTGTTTTATGCAGAAAAAAACCCCAATAGAACCTTGTTGAATTAATGGACTTCTTTTAATAAAAATAGCAAATCATCCCCCAAAGGCTTGATTTTTCCATTAAGGGAAAAGAGAGGTTCCCATGAGTGGAAATTTTCCCACCAGACACTTTCAAATGGTTGAAAGGCCAGTAACGGTCTGCCCACCTCCCTTCTGAGGATTTTCTTGGGAATCTTATTTTTCCTTTTCATGGTCTTCGCTGCAATTCTGGAGCCCAGACGTTCTTGGGTCAAGATGGGAGTAAAGAGTGAGCTGCTCACACGTTGTTATTGGTCCTTTCTCTTTCTTTCAAACAGACATACCCAAGAGGGAAATCTCACAACTCCCTCAACAGCCTGTGTCGTGCTCTTCTCAGAGCATATTCACTCAATAATATTGGTTAGTCACTAAGTTGTCTGAGGACTTTTAATATAAAATAGGCAACAGAGAGAAATGAACCCTCTTAAGTCAATGGGAAACTGAAAGACGTACTACTATATGTGCAATCTCAGCTTACAACATCTGCCCCCATAAACCCACTAAGTTGTTCACTTTTTTTAAAAAGAGAATTAAATGTTCTGTAAATCTTGTGGGAAGAGGCGCTGATAGAGGGTGAGGGTAGTTTAGGGGAAAATGATGCCTACACTTTGGTGCACTGGTTCCGGTGCATGTACAGGGGGGTGACTTCCGGTGGACATTAAGTCCAAGGAAGCAAGATGTCAGCGCAGGCACACCTTGCTGTTCTGAGTGTAAATAAGTGATACAACCACAGTGGATGTTCACCAGTATAAGCAGCTTATGAGACCAAGGAAGTTCTGGCACACACCCACTGCCGTGTATTTTGGTATAAATATAGACTGTCTCAATGGGCAGGCCGGGGACCTGTGACAGGAGGCACCCAGGATGCAGATATCTAACCCAGCCCACAGCTTCGCCTCTTTTCTCCAGGCTGCCCGAACCTCAAGTGACCCACCCCCGTCTGAGCTGGTGACAAGACAGTGATTTGGGAGCAGACTCTGCCTCTTCTGTTTATTGGTCTGAATCTTGGGCAAACTTGTTGTTTCCTCAGCAAAAGGAGACTAACTCTTACGCCACAAGACCACTACATTCTAGAGCTAAGACACACAGTGAACAGGTCCTAGTGGAACTGGACTGCTGTGAATGTGCAGTACTCTCCACCCAGTAAGGCAGGCCTGCACAGCCGTAGCAGGCGACACCACTGCACAGACCGGGAAACCAGGACACCGGGATGCTAAGCTGCCAGCGCCGTGTGGCGGGTACGTGCAAATGGCAGTCAGGGTCTGAAAGCTGGCGTTTGGCTCCAGAACCCACGCTTACTAACCCTGTGGTGCCATGCTGCACCCAAAGCCAAGAAGCAAGAAGCTGCAAGGTCCTTCCAGATCCGGACTCACGGAGCTTGGGGTCTGAGTAGGAAAGGTGGTCTCTGCCACAGGCTGGCTGCCCCCTGGTTTCAGTTTATGGGGTGAGACCTAGGACTGTGGGGTTATTGCTGCTCCCAGAGAGGTCACCAGTCACCAAGGATGGGACCACAGACAGGCTTTCTGTCCTGTGAGCATCTGCTTCCAGCTACTTGTTTTGAAATCTCTGCATAATATTCTCAGTTTTTTTAAAAAACATAATTCTCAAATGTCAGTAGATGAGCCATGTACTACACACGGCCTTTCGCCAAATACATTCAAAGTCATAAACATTATTATTAAATGATTTATGTGTTCTTGCCCATTGTCCAAAGGAGAAAAAATTTATAATAAGAGATACACATACATTAAGACAAAGAAAACAAGGTACTAAACTAAGAAAGATTTACTTTAGAAGCACTCTGCCAAAATAATTAAGCATCAATATGGCTTTGACTTCATAGCAGCCAAAACAATGAGTACCAAAGGCATAAAACCAAAAAATATGTAGTTTCTCTAAATGTCATTTCAGAAGGACTCTGGCACTGCAAGCTATTGAGGGCTCCTGGGAAAGTCTGGCTTCAGCCCTGAGAGTCACAGGAAGCAGAGGGCTTGCTCCAGCACAAACTGTCCCAGGGGTCACATGAGATCAGACTCACATCGGCAGGAAGGTGGATGCACCTTGTGACAACAATGTTAAGCGACTCAAGCAGCCACAAAAGATTAAATATCACATCACATGGCTTCTCTTATATGAGAAACTCTAGTTCCAAATCACTTAAAGAGCAAAATAAAAGGTAGGTAATAGGAAACAAAGGAGATAGATCCACAAATAGAAAGGAGACCAGGAGAAAGAGGATAGGGAAGGCAAAGGAGCAGGAAAAGCAGTAAGATGTGTTATGTAGATACATATCAACGCCTCATAATGAATGTGGTGCAAATGCGTACTAATAAGATTTTAAAAAATTGTTTAAAAAGCCTGACTCAGGACCTTGCACAAGTTTTTACTGTGCACCAAGTCCGCAGTGATAGGGGATGCCTGGAAATGCCTTCATCCTTCCACTCCAGGGCTCTACAGGGCTTGCCCCTCGGTCCCACCTGGATATCAACACTGACGCGGACACAGCAGGACAACAGGCTGCGCCAGTCTGTGGAGAAGCTGGGCCTGCAATCGTCTAGCACACTGAGAGAGACCTATGGTTCTAGCAGACTCACTGCATGTGGTTCATGGCTTTTTTTGTTTGGTTTACTTAGGTCTGGTTTGGTGCTGGGGATCAAACTCACAACCTCAAGCTTCCTAGGCAGGCGCTTGTGCCACTGAGCTGTATCCCCGGCCCTCCATGTGGTTTTGCAGACTTTGTGCCTGCCTACCTCCATTCATGCTTTAATTCAACCCACATTTACTGATCACAAGCAGCCATGGGCAACAACCAGCCTCCTTTGTCGAGACATCTTGTATTAAGTGCACACACACCACTTGAAAGCAGTGCAGCCTGCTCCTTGACCCGAATGCTTCTTGAGCAAAACTGCTTGGTGCCCTGTATGCTGCCTCCAGTCCTGTTTTTGATTCAGACCACCAAGATTCTGACTACCAACTCATTCATTTTTATTAGATCACTACTTCCTGCCCTTCTGTGCGCAGGACTCTGGCTCTGTGCCTTTGTGTATTCTGAATACATTCAATGAGCACCAGGCACTCACCAGACCCTACTCCATAGAATAATAATCACAACCACGCAGAGAACCTGGTCCCTATGCTCATCAGATTGGCATTAATCAAACATGCCCAACAGGGATATAATGACAAACTAAGATTAAGTTATCTAAAAACTGTTCAGAAACTTTACTCAGACTCAGGTGGTAGCTAAGGCCAGGTAACAAGGGCTCACTCAGCAGGGCCTTCCTGTCTTTGCTTCGTTTGAAGCAGAGATGTGAATTATTTAAACCAAGGGAAGTAGGAGGAGAAACGAGAATAATGCAGGAAGGGGGTCAGGCTAACTGTCACCCATTCTCCTAAGAGCCGTAGGTCCTGATGACTTGGGAGAGTGGGAGAGGTCAGAAAGACGCTTTTAGCATCCAGTGCCTGATCCTTTCGCTTCCCCTTGGCAGCAGTGTGAGTGGTTTGCAGCAGACCTGTGTGCCAACCACTGCGGTCATCTGGTGGCCCAGTGACCCCTGGGATGCAGAGAGTGGGGAAAAACATGAAGAAGAAAGTTTCTAGCTGGAGAAACTGCACGAGTGATAATGTAAGGACCTGCAGAAGAGATCAGCTTGGACAAGTGAAAAAAACAGCCATTGCTTTGAGTTCTGGGAGAATGGCTGTGGAGGAGCGCTGTGGTTCTACAACACACCTGCAAAAATAAGCACCATTTTTCAGGTGAAGGAACCCAATGACAGCTCAATATTTCAAGTCCAGACTTCATGTGTCTGACTTTTCAGGGCAAGCTAGAGCTTTCAAGCCCTCATAAGGACTTTTAAGATGATTACCCTGCCCTGGAGACCAAAGCCAAAGCCAGAGTGCACAGAAAGAAATGGATTTGAGATGATGCCAGAGATTTGGGGTAGGCTGCTTGGTTACCTCTGCCAGGGTAGCCACGTATGACTGTGCAGCTTGTATTCTACACCATTCCAGAGGTGTCCTTCGTATCAAGTCCATGTGAATGCTGCCCTGCCCCTCTGCAGTTTGCTTTCAAAAAGGACAAACTCATTGTTTCTCCCCATAATCTCAGGGTTCAAGACAAATCAGTGACCAATATCATGTCTTCTCCTTTAGCAACCTACATTCAAGCCCAGCTATTCCTTCCTCGCTTTTTTTTCTCTGTTCAGGTAGCACTCCAAGGAGTGGTAGATGCAAGAGGAGAACAAAGCCTCTAACACTAAGTCACCTTTGCTTGCAAAAGCATTGGATTTATACATCAAACCCTAAATGATGTCACTATCTGCTCCTGTAAATGCTACCCAGAGACAAACATTTTATATCAAGGCTGTCACCTTTTTTCTTAGATGACAATAAAATATTCCCCAAATGACAGATTAAAGAATGTCCCTGCTCACCTGATCGTATGTCCTCCAAGGCTCAAGCTGTTACCTGGATGGCAGTAAGCACTTGTTTTCCTTGGAGACAGAGGAGTCCTCTCTCAGCTCTCTCTGCACTGAAAAAGTCTTGTGCTTTTGCAAAGGCCCTGGGGCTGGGTCAGTCTCCAGCTATTGGTCTAGATGCTGATTTCAGGACTAGCGCAAGCACGGCTCACTCATCAGCCCCTTCCGGGTGACACCAGAGTTGCAGAGGTGCTTGGGATGCCTGAGTTTCCTGCTCATAAACACTAGCAAGAAGCACTGACTCACAAGCACCTTCCCTGGTTTCCGGTGGGGCAAGCTGATGTCCTGGTCTCTGATCCAAATGAGCTCAGCTCCTCAAAAGAAACTGCTCAGCCATTTTTCCGCTATGACTGGTCATTCTCATCTTGGTTCTTTAAAAGCCACCTTTAAAAGATCCTTTTTATTAAAATGTACCTGCTTCTGATACAGGAAGTCAGGAAGAATACATTCCTTCGCTCTCCCTTTGAGATGATTACTCTGCAGACGTGCTGCAGTGTTTTTTTTTTCTTTTAGACCACATATCTTGTATCCACTCCAATGCAGTTGTTCGTTAGTTGTGATTGTCCTTTCTTGTCCTTATGCCACATACCACAGAGTATAAGTTGACATTTAAGTCATCCAGAGTATTTCTCCTATAGAAGTCCAAGTACTGACCAATACCAACTGCAGACCGGATCCTCGGTCCATGGCTATCACTGCTGAAGTTGCAGATGTGTCCCCTGGACTGCAGTGCTGACTCTCCCCTTATTTTCTCTTTGAAGACAGCATTCCTAGGACATCGATGTGCCCCATGTCCTTCTGGTGGCAGCTGACAGGCCCCTTCAAGGCCGGCTCATGACCTACATCTTAAGGTATGTGGGCTGCAGTGAGCCCCACCCATTAGCAGCTGCTCCAGTTGCATAGCTGGTGGTTTTGGGGGCCCAGCCAATCTCCCCAGGGTGGGTCCCCTGGCACTTGGCATTTTTTAGGTATCATCTAGATAAATCTATGTACTTCCAACAGAAAACAGTTTGCACATAATTCCTAAATTCTAATTCTAGTTCTAAGAAGGCTTAAGTGTGAAAAGCAACCCAATAAATTTCTCTTAAAATGTTTTCCAAAGAACTTGTAAACATTTTTTTAAAATCCTGACATTCTACTATGAATAAACACAAATGAGTGACATAATTATTAACTTTTTTCTACAAGGAAAAGGTTATCTTCTAAAGTAAAATGTTATCTGCTACTGTGTTTGAATATTGCATGTAAAATAAAAATTTTGTTACCTAAAATGTTTATCAAGAGAAATGTGTGAGTAAAAGTGACCAAAGCACCTTTGCCATAGCTGATTTCTAGCCAGAAACCTACCCTAAGGAAAGAGAAAATTAACTGTAATTGTTTTCCTAGCTAAGGCAAGAAACTGGTAACAGACTTTCAAACAAATGCCTCTTTTTTTCTGTCTCTTTTTTAATGATGTAGAGCAATTGCTCGTCTAATGAAGGGACTCAGTAAATAAATTACACATCACTTTCAACTGATTACTCTGTACTAGGGACATTTCCACCCCAGCAATTGCTCTTAGGAAATGAGGCAAAACTTTTCCTCATATCAGATCCAAGAATGCAAGTGTTTCTTGTTAAAATGTTTGTAAAATTAATGTGATAGGAATAGAGCACAGGTGCAGTCCAAAGCTCTGTATTTATTCTTGAACAGTGTTCACATACAAACACGCAGAGCCAGAACTGATGTAAACCTTTGAACACTTCTTACCCATTGCTGGGTATAGAGCAGAATGAATGCTGAAATCATTAAAAGCACAAAAATACTTACTGAGCTTCTACAATAAATATTTTTGGTCACTGAGCTCTAGTAAACCTGTAAGTCAATAAATGCAGACATAACACAAACTTTCTCAATTTTGAAATCTCCACAAACATTCAACTCTCTGGGAGGCTGATGGTAAAAAGCAAGGTACTTATACAGCATTAATCAACTCTAATGGTCCTTTAAAAGACACTTACAATTAGATCACCCTAAGGATCCCACTTCCAGCTCCACTCTGAATGGAGGTTTGGGTATCTTCCGGTCCTCCCTTCCCAAGCTACATTTGCAGTGCAAGGATAAATTAGTTACAGTAATAATCCCACAAATATCCTACCTTGTAATTAAGATGTCACCTTAAAGCAGATTTTATGTTTTGGTTTCTATGAAAGTTTGAAAGGTTAAAGGTGTCATAAATGATGCATTTCCTTTTATACCAGCCCTGTAAAAAGCCCTTTCGCTGTTCATTAAATATATTACCCATAACTGGGCATAGACTTTTTTTAAGTACAAAAAAGAAGCATTTCCAGTAAGTCTCTGATGGCTCTACTGGGGAGCCAGAGCACCCCTTTGTAATTAGGGAGCTGTTAGAGTCTGTTCCAGAACGTGTGGACACTGTCAACTTGTACAGTGAAATTACCACTCACTGCTTGGACAGTGACACAGTGAAACACACCGGGCCAACACGCTGCTCTCCTCTCCAGAGAACAAGGGCATGGCGAACCCTACATCAGCAGCAACAGTTGGGTGGGCCTCTGCCTCTTCTGCCTCTGCCCCAATTCACAGATGTGATCTAACATTAGAGACCCTAGGTCATGCCTCATCCCCGCCCTGGAGCAAGGCTAACTGGGAGGGCAGGTACTCACAGGAGCGGAGCATTTATACACATCCAC
>PVJX010017780.1:0-16769 GCA_004027295.1 Dolichotis patagonum | reverse complement strand
ACAACACCGTTCTTCTCCCTCTTTCCATCGGCGCGCGCGCACACGCACACGCACACGCACACGCTCACACACACACAGCCTTGCTCTCGCAACTTACCAGCTTAGACTTGGCGCGTTGCAAAAATTCTTCCATGTCTGTGCAATGGGCTTGCACCAGAGCTTGGGGGCAGGGTCTGAGGAGGAAGATCGCGGCCCGGGGCACCGCAGCACGGTCGCCGCAAAGTGGCCGAGCGCTGGCTGGCTGCTCCCTTCGGCCGCTCCGAGGCGGCTGAGGCCGCGTCTGCGCCCCCGGCCGTCTCCTCCCGGGGCTCCCGCCCCACCTCCTGGACCCGCCGGCTGCGCTGGGCTCCGAGTCTATCCTAATAAGGAAAGTGGGTGTGCCGCTCGGGCGCCAGGGCTCGCCCCTCAAGCTCGCCGCCCTGGCGCCTCGGGACGCGGGTCGGGGCGGGCTGCGGGGGGGTGGCGAGGGGCGCCTCGGCCAATCGCGGGCCCGGCTGCGGCCTCCTGACGTGGCGCGCCGAGAGATGCTGCAACCATGGACAGCGCCCAGAAGTGCCTGCCAAGTGCAAGGGGCGACTGCAGAGGGAGCTTGTGCCGCAGGCACCAACGCTCTCTGCCAGGGCAGGTGGGCAGAGAGACGGCCCCAGGAGAGTCCCTTCCCTGGCCAGCGTCTCCCTGGCTGGCTGGCAGCCGTCACTTAAGGAGCTGACCCGCTGGCCTGGCCGGGGATGCGCTCAGACAGATGGCCGCAGGGAGGCTGGGGTGGGGGAGCGAGGGGTACTGTTGAGCTGAAAGGAGCACGACCTTGGACCTTGACAGATAATGACCGAAGAGCAGGCAGGGAGATGGTACCAGGCAGCATCTTTCCTTCCTACCCCGAATCACATCCAGCACAAGACCTCCGCAGTTCACTCCAAATGAACAGCCCGGGGCTATTGCGTAGCTGCGCCTTCTGCAGTTTCCACCCACTCTCCGGTGTGTGTGCGGGGAGGGGGAGGCTCAGGCAGCAGAACCTTGATGCTCAAAGTGTGTTCTGCAGACCAACAACGTCATATCACATAACCTTTGTCCCCCTCCCCTAAACCACTAAAAAAGTGTCTGTGTTCCTGCAAGATCCTTCCACGATGTCTGCAAACATTAAAGTTTAAAAGTGCATTGCAGAAAACACTTCAGTCTGAAGCTAGGAACCTATTTTAAACCATGTTTTGCGGTTGCTGTTGTTGTCTCCACTGGCCTTACTAGGTCCCTGGACTCCTTCCTGCACCTGGGTCTTTGCATATCTGCCTGTAAGACATGCTTGCCTCTGCGCAGTCCTCAGTCTTTGAGTAACTTATGCTTCAGCTGTCAGCATCAAGAAATGGCCTCAAGCCTGGCCGCAGGTCACATCGTAAACACAGGCTGCTCTAAGTGCGGATTCCCAGCTTTGGCCCAGTCCAATTAAACCGGTGTCTCTAAATAAGGGACCAAGGCACCAGCCTGAGCAGCTCAGGTGCGAGGCTCTAGCTCCTGATGGAATTTAGCATGCTTCTGGATCATTTAATAAAAACACAGGACTTGATTTTTTTAATGTGGGATTTTATGCCTCATCCCTAGAATTTCAAGCTTCCTAGGCCTGGTTTAAAGGACTTGAGAATGTGCATGTCTAACTACTCCCAGGCCTGCCCATGCTGCAGTCCACAGTCTAGAGCAACTTAGAAGTTATTTCTCCAGGAAGCCTTGCCTGCCACTCTCCTCCCTTCCCACTCTCAGGTCGAACCAATCCCCCCCCCATGCTCTCTTCTTATAGCAATATATATATATATTTTAACTCTTCTGTAAATTGCCTGATTACTTGCCTGTATCCTCCACCAGACTATGAGCTTTGTGAGAACAGGGACCTTGCCTATCTCCTTCATTGATGGATCTTCTTTTTTATTTTAAAGAGAATAAAACAAAAGAGGGCAGAACAAAGCAGATCAGAACAGAACAGCATAAGCAACACAGCACTTTACAATAAGACAACCGGACATTAACAGTAGCTATCAAAATATCTCTTTCTCTGCTATAGTTCAGCATAGTTTCAAATACAATAATATCAAATGTAACAAAATAGTATAAAATCATTCAAAAGAATGAAAGAATTATAGGACATTCTGAACCGAATAACAAAGAGTGATCAACGGCTACTATAATATCTCATTTTCAATAAAAAACTTGTTTATACTATCACATATATTAAAATCCCAATAAGACACAACATGATAGAACCAATGGTAATAGCAGAGTAGAAGCATGGTAGGACTCTAAGCAAGATGATATTAAATCAGCAATGGCTGCCATAATGTTTTGTTTTCTTCAAAACAGCTGTTCACACCATCATTGATGGATCTTTAAAAAAGGTTATATGTTCATGTCAGCATAGATTCTTGATAAACATGTATTAATGAGTAAATGTAAATATAGAGGTTCTTTGCCCTTTGTCTGACTGCTTCTACTTGTCCTTGTCTGTCTTTCTATGTTGTGTATCTACCTGCCTCATAATCCTTTTTTTTTTTACTTAGAAACTAGTAAAAGGAAACAGCAGTGTCTGCAGATCTGAGTAGAAGAAGTGACGGGACATTGAGTCCCAGGTCCTTCCCAGTGATGACCTATGTGGAAGCTGAGGACCCTGTCTACTTCCTTTGCTGACTTGAGTAATTTAAAACCATCCAGGTAGAACAAATGTTTTGTCAGCCTTTAAATCAGTGAAGGTGCAGTAACCTTTTCTCATTACTGGAAAAAATTCCTGAGCATTCCTTGCATATGATTTTGTTGGGGAATTTAATGGCAATCTCATAATGTTTCATTCCTCTGGGTTTTTTTTATTTTGAAAAGAATAAAACCAAATGAAACAAAACAAAATAGAGTCAATCAAAACAAAATGATTAACATGGTACATGACTTAAAAACAAAATACAAGGAGATCAATAATGGATAACATAATGCCTCTTGTTATCTTCAGAAGAATTGCCCATATCATCAGGCATAATAAAAGTGAGCAAAACAGTACAGAACAAAACCAATAAAAACAGAACATTGGAGACATTATAGGACTTCAAAAGAAGATAATAGTCAAACCAGAATGGGTATTGTAGTATATCTTACTGTCTTCAAAGTAGTTGCCTATACCTTAAGACTTGATACTATCAAACAAAACAGAATAGAATAAAATCAGTCAAAACAAAACAGTGAAAGCAATACAGGGCTTCAAATCAAGCTAATAGGAAGTCAAAAATGGTTACCATAATATACCCTGCTATCTTTGGAATAGCTGTCCATTCCATCAAGTCTAATACAAGTAGACAAACTGAAACAGAATAAAACCAAACTAAACAAAACAATGAAAAGAATATGGATTTCAATCATGATAATAGATTAACAATGGCCATTGCCTTCCCTTTTTAACAATTCCTCCCCTTTCACTTTCACAGGGTGCATTGTACATTTTGGATCCCACTAACTCCTTTAATTTTTATATTATGGAGGCAACCCACTATTCACCTAAGTGATTCTGAACCTTTTTGCCCCCAGCATGATCTCAGGTTATATCCATTTGCCTACAAGAGCCTCAAGGTTTTCTTTCTTTATAGGTGAGTAGTTTTCCATTGTATAAAAGTGTTATGGCTTTCTAACCATTCTACAGCTGATGGACAAGCTACCCCCACTTTTTTTTAGTTCCCTGTCTCTTAGAGCATTGTTTTTTCATCTTTGACTTTCAGTCTATAAACCCCCTTTTGGGTTAAGTGTATTTCTTATATAAAGCATATTGATGGACCCTATTTCCTGATCCACTCTGCCTGTGTTTCTTTTTATTGGTGAATCGAGGCCATCTATATTAGTGATTATGGCCAACCTTCTCTGCCTCATCTGTGCCCTCCTATTTTTCTGCCATTGGTTTCCTCTTCATTCCACTGTCTGCTCTGTTCAGAAACGCTCTGACTCTGTTCTTGAAACCATGGTCTTTTTTCCCTCTCTCTAGAATGTCCTTCAGTATTTTTATAGGGTTGGTTTGGTGGTCATGAACTCCCCAAGTTCCTCTTTGTCATGGAAGCATCTTGTTTTGCCATTAATTTTGAAACATAGTTTTGCAGGGTACATCAATCTGGTTTAGAGGTTATTTTCTTTCAGGCCTTGGAATACTCCACTCCAAGCTCTTCTTGATTTGATGGTTTGTGTCAAGAAGTTTGCCATGATTCTGATGGGTTTTCCTTTTAGGTGATCTGTTTCTTTTCTCTGACAGCTTTTAATATTTTGTTCTTGTGTTGAATTTCTGGGATCTTGATTATTATATGTCTGAGTGTAGATCTATTTTGGATATAGCTGGATGGAGTATGTCTCACTTATCTGGATATCATTTCCTTTTCCTATGCTTGAGAAGTTTTCTTCAATTATTTCTGTAAATAGCCTTTGTATTTCATTTGTGTTTACCCCTGCTCCTTCACTCACATTTTTTTATTTTTAAGGTATAGATCCTCTTGTCATCTTCTAGCCTTTGTATTGTTACTTCCTGATTCCTTGTTATTTTTAAGAGTTCTTTCCTTTTGTGATCACAAGCTGCACACCTATCTTCAAGGTTTGATAGTCTATGTTTAGTTTCTTTCAAGCAGTTTTGCCAGCTTTCAATGGAGTTTTTAATTTCCTGGTAATCTCTTTGAATCTGTTTTATATATTCTAGATCTTTTTTATAGTCTTCATTGAAGGTTTCCCTCATTTTTCTATGCTCCTCTATTCTTCCATCTGTCTTATTTAGAGGTGCTTATCAATTCTTTTTATTATGGTTCTCATTTCTTCTTTTTCTGTAATAGTATTTCTGTTCTAAGTTCTTTTATAGCCTCTTGAAATTGTTTCTTTATTTCAGTTGCTGTTGCTTCAGAAACTTTAGGTGTGTGATTCCTGATCTCTTCCATGTTTACATCTCCTGGACCGGTATTTCTTGGGTTAGAGGCCAGAAACTGCCTATTACTTCTTCCTCTTGTCATGTTCCTGGTTTCTTCCAGAGAAGTGGGTAGTGGGGTCACTGGCACTTCCTGTGTTGGTTTTAATTTCTCTGAAGCATGCTAGCTAAGGATATCTGATGGTGACCATTGGGTACACTGGTGTAAGGCTGTTTACTGCTTTTCCCAGCCTGCTGGTGGCTACTGGAGTGCAAGCAGGGGGGCAGGCTGGCACATCACTCCTGAGCTTTTTAACCACAGGAAACCCTCACCACCTTAGTATGCACCAGGCAGGCAGAGCTGGTTGGGGATGGCTTTAGGGAAACCTCGGTAATGACTGTTGGACCAAGCACAGGGGAAGGACTCAGTCCAAGCAATTTCCATCAGTCTGCTCTGCACTAGGAGTGCCTGAATGAAGCCAGCTGCAGTTCTGGTTCCGGGCTTATCCTGCCTGACTCCAAAATAGACCCTGGCCAATCACCCACTCTCACAGGAAGACTGAGTCCCCCACACTGACCACCAGCCAGTGCAGTTCTCCAGTCCACTGCTCCCCTTTGCCACCACATCTCCCCAGAGAGGCCTTTGGGCTTGCCAGCCACCGGCTTCACTGTGACCGTGTGTCCCCTGGTTCCCACAGAGCTTCTCCCGTGGTGGTTCTGGCTCCGGGTGAAAGTGCCACCAGCTACCACCTTCTGTTTAATTTTTTTCTTTCTTTTTTATTTTCTCTGTGGGCTTCAGTTCTCACTCTAGGTTCTTCCTGGGTCATGGAGACCCACTTCCTTCCTTCTTGTCTTCTCCAGAATGCTATATTCCAGCATCTGGACTGTTTCTCCCAGAGAGGCTGTTTACTCTGCTGCTTACTGTTCTGCCATCTTCCCAGGATCCCCTGTTTTTTATTATAAACATTTTGGGTATTACACATCCAGGAATTTAAAATATTTTGTTGATGATCTCAAATTTCAACACCTTCCTTACTTTTTCTCCCAATGACATCCATTCAAGTTTTCCAGAAGTTGCCTCCTCAGTGAAACTTTTCTGATCTAGGCATGTATTTTGGTTTCCTGGGGCATTTGTAAACAATTCCCACAAACTCAGATCAGTTCCACTGATCAAAAGCCCATAGGTCTCTGTAGACTAAAGTCTAAGGCTCTATAAGGCTGCGTTCTTCTCTGGAGGCTCCAAATGGGGAATCTACTCTGTCTTCTCCGGCTTCTAGAAGCTGCTCACATTCCTTCACTTGTGTGCACTGCCTTCATTTTCAAAGCCAGCAACACTGCGTGTCTCGGACTATTCTCTCAACTTGTTCACCCACTCTTTCAGGACCCTTGGAAATAAAGCCTATTTGGGAAATCTGTGATAACCTCCCTATTTGATGGTCAGTTGATTATCAACCTTGCAACTCTAATTCCTGGTTTCCATCTAGCAAACCATATCCATAGGTCCGGTTGTAGATATCTTTGTGAGGCCATTATTCTGTATACCATGCTCCAAATTATTTGGTGGCTGTCATATTATCCTCTTTTTTTAATAATTTGATAACAACCATAAATCTCATGGCCTTAACTCCCGACAAAATAGTGTCAATCATGGCTACACAGTAAAATCGCCTGGAGTGCTCTGGAATACTGATGTTTTAAGCTTCATTTCCAGAAATTCTCTGCTGGGAGAGGCCAAGGTACCCAGGTAATTCTCTGTGTAGTGAGAGCTGGGGTCCATTACAGATGCTACATAAATTCACATTTCCCCACCCCTTGGGTATAAAACCTTGAATTCCCTTCATTACTTCCACCACTTGAGACCAACTAGTCCCCAGTTTTCACTTCCATTTCATTCCTATTATGAACATTATCACTGTAATTCAAGCATCTGTGTCTGAATTCAGTGTTCACATTTTCTTTCTGGAGTCTTTACACCATCTATAGAACAAACCATCTCTTCTACTCTTTTTATTCTCAGGTATCTTCCTGCTTGTACTCCTCTCTTTTGAGCCTTGTATTGAGGATCCTCTGTTTTATAGATAATAATCTTACAGAAAAGCTGTTATAGGCCCCCACCCTGATTCCAGCCTTTAGTTTGATGGCACTAGGAGGTGAGGCTTTTGTGAGTAATTAAACTCAGGTAAGGTCATGAGGGAGGAGGAGTCTCCAGGACAAAGGTAGAATTCCCACAAGAAGGAAGATACCAGATCTCTGGCCCTCCCCAGGGCCATGGGAAGACACAGTGAGAAAACAGCCATCTACAACAAGAGCACCCCAGTGAGGAACCCAACTGAGCAGCACCTTGGCCTTGGCCTGAAGCCTCTGGAACAGTGAGAGATATGTGTCTGCTGTTTAAAACTCCATATGGCTTATGGTATTTTAATAAAACAGCTTAAGTAGACTCATAATGGTTATGCAAAAATAAATAAATAAATAAATAAATAAATAAAAATTTTTAAAAAGAACAGGAAGAGATTTTAGGGATCATCTAATCCCATTCCTTCACTTCATTGAGTCCCAAGGTCCAATGTAGTTCAGTGTCCTCCTCAGGGGCAAAGCTGATTAACACAGAGCCATGACTGGAACTCAACTCTCCTTCATCCCTTCCTTCAGCATTTACGGAACACTGGCTGTGCCCAGGCAGGATGTATGTTTAACCAAGAAGCATAAGGCATGAACCCCGCCCTTAAGGAACTCATAGGACAGATACTGTAATATAGAGATAAATGTAGCAGTTGAGAAATGTAGCCGATATGATATTAGTTGAAAAAATTTGATGTGGTACCTAAAATCTATAGCAAGTCCCCAACTTATAAATATTCTAGTTGCAGCCTTGCACAGATAGACACAGTCCCCACACCACATTCACAGGCGTGAACAGATCATGGAAGTAGCTCGTGTGTCTGCTGAACACTGTCACAGTTGTTCTGCTGCATGCTCACTGCACAGTGATATAGTGGACAATACTGATACAGGAGATTAGGGCATAGCAAAGCTGGCTGGGAAAGTAGGCGTGACCTGTTAATTACAAGATCTCAAATATATGTGTGGAACAGTTTCCAAAGCTCAGCGTGTGGACTCCCCTGGAGAACTCCAGCAGGCTTTCAGTAGGATGGCCTGCACATGACCTCGGTGGGATCCATCACTGCCTCTCGAGACCTTTATGTAGAAGTCTCATGGGTTTGCTTGAGAATTGGGCAGCATAAAAGGCACAGATGTCATGCAAGCTTGCAACAGTGACTTCTCATGGGATCCCATGCTGCCCTTCCCAGATGGGGTGTACTTTTCTTTTTGCTTTGATCTTCTTTTTCTCTCCTCCTGCCCAAGTTTGCTCTATAGAACTGGCTTCTCCCACACTTCTTCATCTTTCACTTTTCAAACAAACTTTTGGCATCATTTTTGGCTTGTCTCATCCAATTCTTTGAGACAGGAAGAACCTAGAATCTAATTCCAGAAGAGGTGGCAAACTACTGAGAACCATTTAACTGGGGTGCCACTATTAGAAGTAGGCTACCCTATACTAGTGGTACAGTGCAGGCCAGTCAGAGGCTTACTGTATTTTGGGGTGTGCTTCAATTTTTTTAATTCTTCACATTGTATATTTATGTCAATTGTGCATAAGACTCTCTCTTTTAGACTCACAAACAAATCCAATTTAAAAATGTTCTCCCAGAATGGAACTCATTTGTAAGTAGGGGACTTACTGTATTCTCATCTTTACTCAGTGTGATAGATTCACACAGCTACAAATACCTTGATGTTTCTCCCAGTGAGAGGTAGTGTCTGTGTTCCTCTCCTTGAATCTATATGAAACATAGTAGAAGTGACATCATGCCCATTTAGGGACCAAGCCTGAGTGATTGGGTGATTGGCAGTCTCTCCTCTTACCTTTTGGATACACACTCTTAGGACACAGCCATCATGCTGTGAGGAAGCCCAAGAAGTCATGAGGAGCAGCCCACACAGACAGGAGCTGAGGACCATGGCTGACACCCCAGTTGCTGATTATGTGGGTGAATTATCTTATGGAGTCCCAGGGAGCATTCAAGTCACCCCAGCTAATACCACATGGAACAGAATTAAAATGACCTTGCTGAGCTCTGCCCAAATTCCTCACAAAATTGTGGAATATATTCAAATAATAGTATTATAAGCCTTTATATATTTATATATATTTATACATATATTTATATATTATAAGCCTTTAAATATATATTTATATATTTATATATTAAAATATATATTAAAATATATTAATATATATAAATATATATTAAAATAATATATATTTAAAGGCTTATAATTATTTTAATATATATTTTTCAATATATATAATATACATTTATTCCATAAATAAATACACATTTATTCCATATATATTTTATATATATAATATATTATATATTCCAGAAGACCTGGCCACTTACAGGCTAAGAAACTTTGGACATGTTTTTCTTGCAAAACTTTGGTATCTTCGTCTATAAAATAGGAATAATCTTCTCTTACAACTGTTATAAGTGCTCAGTGCAATAGTATATGCAAAGTGCCCAGTTCCTAGTCAGTAACTGCCATTCCTATAATTGCAAAGTGTCTGCAAAAGACAGAAGAAACCTCATGCCTCAGCTTCCAATAGAAGGAAGACTCTCAATGAAGAGAACAGAACAAGACAGTGATCTCTGGGTCACTAGGGAATGGATCAGCAGAGACTAAAATCAGAAATGATCCGATAATGATTTGTGTCTCTCCTACATCCGTAGGCACCTCCTAAGATGAAGCTTTCTTGGAACCTGAGCTTCAGATACAAAGAGGCCCATTTCAGAGAAAAGTAGTGCAGACATTTCTCACCAGTAGCACTTCTACCTGCATTGCTCACCGGTGAATTTTAAATTCTTTAAGATTTGTGTCTTTTGCATCCATTAATTACCACTCCAACACCCCCCCAGGGGGGTTGGGTGTGTCTTTTAAAGGATTTCCATCGGCACCGGGGCGCTGCACCCACCGTGAGGTGTCCTGCTGCTGCAGCAAACACCTCTGAGCTTCTGAAAATCCCCTGGTCAGCGCCCCTGCCCTCGCTCACACCAGCATGAAATCAGAAAGCCCGGGGGCGAGTCCTGGGTGTGTACTCAGGGCAGATCAACTGACTTCTCTGACTGGCAGTCTCTCATCCATGAAGTGGAGGAAATCACGTGTGCTCTAGTTTATTTACAGAATTGTTATTTTAAAAATCAATGCTAGCATCCTTACATATTGAAAAATGTTAGCAATGGAAAGGAAAATAATAAGAAATTCTTTTTAGTTAAAAAAGTAACTGGCCTATGTCATCCTTTTTAAAAATGAAGTACAACTGGCACAGCAGTGCTGAATCACCGTGTGGGCAAGTTTCCAAACCAGCTACCTCACTGCCCAGCCATCCGTCTCACACTAGGGTCTCCTTGGTACTGACATGTTCGCTGCTTTTAAATTATTTCTTGTGACAGAGATGTTCAAGAAACTACATCTACCACTTGAACTAGATCTGGAAGCATTTCAAGCTTGTTTCAAGGACGAGAGACAGAAACACAACTGACCTGTGTTAACTAGTGCTTCTCAGAAAATTTTAAGCAATTTAAATGCCTGGTTTTCTCCCTGTGGATGGTCAAATATTACCCATTTGACAAATAATGTTAAAAGGAATTTATGTTTTTATATGTACTTATTAAGGATATGCAAGCTTGTTAAAGTTGGTCTTTTTTTATTAAAGGAATTCATACATCCATTATCCTCTCTCAGCGTCCTTTGAGGAGGAAGAAAGAGGAGTTATTGGAGTTCTCGGTGAGTAACAGGGCCCTGATCACATGGGATAAGGTCTTCAGAATCCAGCATCCAGGCTTTGAACAAGGAACATGCCACTTGCATCATTTCTGGGAATAACAGACAATTTTTAAAGCAGTGAATTTAATTTGAAAGAACAGCAGAGGGAAAGAGAAGTCTGGCTCTGTGAGTCATCAGGATAATGAAGAAGTGACAACCACTTTCAGACCTGCAGCCTGTTAAAAGATGAGGGAGACAGCCTTGAAGTCACCCCTTGCTTGCAAACTATATATTATTAAGCCCAGGAGCATTGAGTTTTGCAAACTCTCCTCGAGAGAGGTATTTCAATTCCCTTCAAAACAGTACCACATACTGTGTAATTACAGAGTGTGATGGTTTGGATATTGTGTGAGCGTGTCCCCAAGAGTTCCTGTGATGGAAGCATGGTATCCAATATTAAGTATTAGAAGATGGTATCTAGTACTACGAGGAGGTGAAACTTTTGAGAGGTAGGATCTAGCAGTAGCCAGTTAGATCATCTGGGACATCTGCCTCAGAAATCAGTCACAGACTCAGTTAGTTCTCATGAGATTGAGTTCTTACAAAGGAGCAGAGTTTGCCTTCTGCATATGCTCTCATCATTGTGATGCTACACAGTATGAAACTCTGCCATGAGACTGCTGCCAAAACTGAGCAGAAGCCAATATCATGCTTTTGAACCTCTAAAACTGTGAGCTAAATAAACATTTAAACATAAGTATCCAGCTTCAGGTATTTTGTCACAGCAATAGAAAACAGACTAATACATAGTATAACTTTTTACTTCTAGCTCCATCATGAATTTCCATTTGGAAACTCTTTGCCAAGAAAAGTGGAATGTTAATCATTTCTAAGCATTGAGAGTCTACTAACATGATTTTTCATCCTTGAAACAATTCTGTAAGGCACAAAACTATAGGGCCTGCAACAGGCCCTACTTTAGAGATAAAGCAAGTGAGACCTCCAAGTGCTTACTGATATGACTGAAGATTGACATCCAGGCTCTGGATTCTACATCTTACACCTTTTTCATTAAAAGGATTAATGTTTATTGAACATTTTATTGAATGTTTATTGAAATGTATTTCAGGCAAAGTAAATGATTATTATTTCAGGCAAAGTATATATGTAATTTATTTCTTATAACAGATGTATAAAGCAGGTGCTACTATTATCCACATTTTAGAGATGCAAACCAAGGTACAAAATGTAATTTTCACTAAGTTATCCAAGCAGTAAGTACTCAGACCAGGATTCCAACTCTGGTAATGAAGTCCAAGGTCCAAGTACTAAACTGCTGCATGTTGCTGTCTGTACCTTGCCGTACACTGCCTCGCAGCTCATCTGAAAAGACAAACATGGAGACTTCAGAAGAAAAAGGCACACTCTGCTGTTCCTTGAAGGGCTCTTCTACACTCACAAATGAACTGTCTGTATCTTCTTCCCCACACTGCTTGACCACACAGACCTCACACCTGCTGCTTGCAGATGTACCAGAGAAGCACCTGAAAGGAAAGGGGTAAATGTCCAGGATGTCATAGTCACTTAACACTGTTGCCATAGACAATGGCCAAGCTAAACAGTTGCTTCTTTCTCACAGTGCACCTTGGTATCCCCTCTGCCCTGCTCCCATAAAGGGGGAAAATGTCATGCAGTCATGATTGTGATCAAAGGCTTAAATTTTTGTCCTTTGCACAATGATGCTATTTTATTTTAGTATCTCCAGCCCTTTCTGTCACAGCAGTGAAAAGATGCTTGAGTTCCCAATTTTAAAATTCTATAATTACAAAATTATTGAATCATACACTCATTTGATCCATGAGAAGTATGAAAAATATAGGGAAAAATCTTATTTTCATTAAAAAGTATTTGAATGTTTTGTAGCTTTATATGCATCTATAGAAAGATTGCATGCAAATGGCATAAAAATGTTTACCTGCAAAAAACCAAAAAAATCAAAAGTTTTAAGGAACATCAGTTTAAAACCCAGTAATTAACAGAGATAAACCGGTACATTTAGAAAGTGAAGCTCAGCTAGCAGGATTTGCTGATGGCACTTGCTTTCTTATCTTTCAAAATGCTAGTGTCCCAAGAGGAATTATCTACTTATGACAGGAAATTTGAAAAAAACAAAAAGACTCCAATTTCAGGTTGAAGGATGCTAAATTGTTGTTTTAAAGATCATTGATCTCTCTTCTCATGTAGTGGTAATATTTCTCTAAGAGAAAAAAAGGTATTCTGCATTTAATGTCTTTCCAATAATATTATGTGGGAAGCAGTAAATTAGAAAAGAATATCTTCTTTAAAAGTCCCAGGAATCATTAATTTCAATGAGAGCAAAAAACTACTTGCTTGCCTTTCCCTGCTCTAAATCTCTGCATCATAAAACCACTGACGTTCCAGAAAGAAAGGAAGAAGCACTACGATCCATTAACATGAGCCACACGTCTAGCTGGAGCTTTCATCTCTTGTGCTATATTTTCCTCAGCCTGGGCATTGTAAGAAGAATGTGCTTCCCAGCCACCAGCCTATCAAGCTGTCTTCCACCAGCCTGTGGGATGTGTGGCCTTCCCAGGGCTTCTGTCTCATCTCAAAGATTCATTCACAAAAATATTCATCAAGACTTAGCTTAGAAATTTGTTAGGAATAGATTCTCCCTTCCCTGGTACCTGGAGTCTTTCTCCCACTCTGGATGCCTACTGTTTAGCTTTTTTTCCAAATGAAAGACAAATTCTAAAAAAAAAAAAATTTAGAATGTGGACTCAACAACACAGGAACAGTCCTCTGTCTATTGTCCCTCCCAAACTGCAATAGCAACCTAATCTGATGGTTTGCTTATTTAACAATAAATTTGCATAGATCTATTTCCCCCCATAATTCAGTTAGTTGAAAATCTTCATTGATGTATAAACCACAAAAGGAAAGTCATCGACTTTTGGAAAAATATCACAGAAGCCACCAAAGCCATCCAGTCATAGTTGGCAGCCGTGAAGATGGCAGGTGTGCTATGCTAAATGCTGTATCATCCACCAAATCCCTCTTTAAGATTATGAGTATTCACTTCCTCTCCTGGGGAACTGTGAGGCTGCAGAGGTCAGGACATTGGTCTTGCCTCCTTCTGCATCCCCTGGGGACCCAGCACTCTTGTTCCAGGCAGGACCTCAAATAGTTGTGATAAATCTTTACCAGTTTTCTCTAGTTGAAGCCCTAAAGAGAAAAAGTTGATTAACCAGGTAAGGATAGAAACAAATTCATGTGCTTTTGAAATGTTTTATTAATTTTTCCAGTTGGTCAAAATGGCAGTTTTCTCTCACATTCAAAAAACGTCTTCCAGATTCTGATTCAGACCAGCACAGGACTAGAAACCTGCTGGACAGAGAAACAGCAAATCATTAAGACCGTGATGACTGCCAGGCCATGGGAGAAAAAAAACATGAAGACAAAAAATATTTTTAAAATAATCTTAAGTATAAATCTGCTAATGGCCATTTCAATTCCTCAAATATTTGTGTATGCAAATATGCCCATTCAATGCTGAATAATTAAGTTTTAAGCACACAGTTGAAATTTGCACCCAGCAGAAACAGCTTGGAGTAGAGAACTTCCAGGGGTAGGGGGAAGCATGCAGGAAGCCTGTATTCTCCATGAGATAGGGAAGCCTAGTGATGACCCCAAGATTCTGGGAGTGCTAGAAAGGGACACTGTAATGTAGACAAGACACAGAAGAAAGGAGAAAGAATGCACAATTTTTCAGTATTTCCAAACATGTTCATGGCAAAGCTCTGCACATAGAAGCAATGTTTTCAAGCTCCTGCTATGTCCAGGTGCTACTGTAGGCACCAGAGTTGCACACAGATGTGCAGGCTCATAGACTTTGCGTAGAGGGAGGCAGATGTTGGGCTCGGAACATAATACTCCCAACTAAGGTCCCCTAAAAATTGAGAAAACAGAAAAGTAGGAAGGTCTCTCTGATTTTCTCTTCTTTTCCACTGAGAATCAAATTATGGCATGCATAGAATATGATTTCTTAACAACATCGTCTTATATACCAGTCTGTGGAATCTAGTTCAAATGCTTCTTTTAAGGCAGGGATATTTTGATTCCTGCACATCTACTAGGAACACGAATTGGTATCATAAACCCAGTGAACTTCAGGGCTTACATATGGAGTCCAACTCCCCTATCTGTATGTAGGCATGCACATACGCTCACTCTACTGATAAGAAAATGGAGGCTTGACTAAGTAGGCAGGTAGTAATAGTGTGGCTCCTCCTACACGTTTGTCAGGCAGATAAATATTATTCTCTCACATAGGAATTTTTTAAATTTTATTTTAAAGAGAATAAAACCAAGCAAAATAAGACAGAATAAAGTCAATCAAGACAAGACAGTGTAAGTGATGTAGGGTTTCAAAACAAGATAATAGGAAACCAACAATGGCTACCATAATGCCACTTGTTGTCTTCAAAATAGCTGCCCATAACTTTAGACATAGTAAAATCAAACAAAACAGAACAGACTAGAGCCAATGAAAACAAATAATGAATGCAATATAGGACTTCAAAACAAGATAATAGTATACTCAAAATGGCTACCATAATATATATTTTTGTCTTTGAAATAGCTGCCCATGCCATCAGGAATATTGAAGTCAAACAAGGTAAAACAGAACCCAACCAAACAAAACAATGAGAATGATACAGGACTTCAAAACAAGATAAGAAAGGATTAACAATGGCCACCACCTTCAGAGGAGGATCCCCCATAGATGCTACACTGTGTACTGCCGTGCTCCAAATAGAACATCAAGTCTACAGGCTTGACTGCAAAATCAAGTTACTGGCCTGCAAAGTCAGTGAAACACTACAAGCATTAAGATGTATTTCACCTCATTAGCTATCGTCATGGCTGTGTCTTCTACATCAGCCGGTTGCCCATGAGGTAGGGGGTGGGGACCTTGACTGTTCTTGTCTCCAGTCTGCCCATGGTGCTGACTCACAGGAGGTGTCAGGTTCTTGTTGACTTCTTGTTCTCCTTCCCCGCAGTCCACACGTGGTGCTGACTCACAGGAGATCTTAGCTTCGTGTTGCCTGCATGTTGTCCTCCCCATGAATCATATAAGAATTTCTTAAAAGTAGCTTTTTGTAGATATTTGCAGGAAGAACCTATAATGAGTTTTGATTTAAAAAAAAAAGAAGCAGTACTGTATTTAGCTAGGTCACTAGGTCTAATCGTAGTGTAGAAATATGATGGAGGAGGGCACCATGTGCCCTAGGATGCAGAATTTCAGAGACCTTGACTCATTATGCCTTGCTGACTCCCATTCACTGATCATTTCTCACAGAAACGTACCTCCTTAGAACTAGATCACTTAGTGACCCACATTTTTAGTTCCCTGCAACACAAGTGAAGCAATTCCACTAACAGAATGGCTTACTAGCTACTGGGATGGGGGTCAAGATTAGGAACCTCCCACACATATACCCAGGGACTTAAATAGAATATAGGGAACAGTCATGGAAAGTTAGGTAAAGGACTCCTGGAAAGTCTGACTACTTTCTCTTTCCTCTCTGTGTCACCAAATTTGATATCCCTTGCAGATCGACAATAATATATGCCAAAACAATCACCTAAAAGGTTTTTCTAAATGATAATTTTACAAAGTACAGACACTTTTTGGAATTATCACATAATCATGCCAAATCTCTGCAAAATTTGATTGTCCTTACTGGACTATATTGATCTGCTTGAGTGTAAAATATGTCTAAATATATCCCAAATGTCAAACAATAGAAAAAGAAAAGTCTTAGACAATTACAGATATTACAAATATCAACATTAAGATGTACAAATTACATTTAACAAATATTACTGTTTTAAGCACTAGTATGGATTTTTAGGTTAAAAAAAAAGACCACAAAAACTACTAGGACTAGGGATCTATACATACTTTCCAACAGTGTACCAGTAAATGTTTGCTAGTCAACTCTCTAGAAGAAGGTAAGAAAGC
>PVJX010017779.1:0-37745 GCA_004027295.1 Dolichotis patagonum | reverse complement strand
CCCTCTGTCTCTAGCATTTGGCTGCCAAGAGCTTGGATAGAAGATTTTCTAAAAATTCACACTGTGTGTTTCTTTAGTTTTTCTGTTATGACAAGCTTGTATAATTGCAAAGTGCATCAGTTTTTCCATTTGAAAAGGAAGGAATAAGATGTACAGAAATCACAATACATAATTTTTGAGTATTATTTTCTTAAATATAGTCTCTTCTCACATTTCCAGCAATTGGCTGGACATATTTCAGAATATATCTTACATGGATCTAAACCCTGTAAAACAATGGCTTCTTTAAACAACTGATTCACTGACCACTATTTATTCTTGTCTCACTTCTGGGTGCTCGGTGATAAAATCGTGAAAACCACTGTTTGGGAAGTTTGTGACATTTTCCATTCCTGTTGCAATCAGAACTCTTTGCTTGAACTTTCAACGGAATCCTAATTCTTTACTTATCTCCACGCTTCCCTCCTCTATTCATTTAATAACTCCCTTATCTGTTATCATAAAAATATAGGTACAAATGTTTTACTGTAAAAAGGAATATAGGTGCATTATAAAATAAATAATATAAAACAGTTCAGAGCACTTGATCAGAAGAGAAAGTTGCCCCTTCAAGTCCCATTCCAAATTCATTTTATCAAATTAAGAGTTGCACTTTTGTAGACAATTCCATATTTAGAAACCTCACATTTAGCCTTCTAAAATAATCAATTTATCTTACCTTTTGATACTCTCTTAGGAAAGAAAAGAAATAAACTCACATATATTAAACCTTTTCCTTTTCCCTTCTCTCAATAAAAGTTGCTCTAAGGTTTGTATTTATTACTCTTATGTCTCTAACATACACATAGAATTGGGAGAATATTTTCATATGTGCCTCCTATTTCAACAGCACTTGGCCTGCTCCCCTACTGTGTCCCTCCCTAGTTTTATTTTGAGCTTTCTCTGTATTGTTTTCTATGAATCTGAAACAATATCAATAAAATCAAGAGAGGCCTTCATTATATGACAACATGTTTTAATGGGGAATAGCAAAGAAAATTGAATTTGGCTGTATGTGCACTATAAGGCTCATACATAAATCCAAAAGGGTGGGGGAAAAGGAGAATTTCTAAAAGCAAAATAAAATTAGTCCATCTAAATTACCTTGAAATGAAGCTTATTGGTCACAGAAGCTCATTATAGCCATCAGCGTTTGCTCCTTAGGAGGAAAAGACCTTGTTAGGCACTAGCTCTACTAAAGCTGAGTTACATGAAATGCTGCATACCGAAGAATTTCCCATAATAAGCCAGGTTTAAGGGTATATGGTGGATGTGTAGGGCATGTTGGATGCACAGGAATTTAAGTTAATGACGTCAAGACATGCTCAGATACCACTTTTCAGGCATGTCTTTATGCTTCTATTTTGTCATGGCTTTACATGAATGACTTCATTTTTATATTTATAACTCTTTGTACTTTTTCATCAATGCTAGCTTTCATTTCTTTCTGTTTTGAAAAGCTTTGCATAAAAAATCTTTTAAATTCATTGATGGTTCTTTCTTTTTCTTGTTGTTGATAGGGAAGGATTATTTCTTTGATATCATTTCATTTGTGCTTTGGAAAGATAAAAGCTCTTGAAACAAAAGCACTAATTTTGGCTTCAATGTCCTTTAAACATAAAGAATATTTTCTTCCTGAAGTTAAAGTTGTCATATTAGATTGATACTTGCATACCCATATTTGTAGCAGCACACCTCATAAAAATCTTGGAACTGACCTATGTGGTCATCACAGTTAAATGGATAAATAAAATATGTTATTTGTATACAATGGAGTATTAATGTACCAAAAGAAGGATAAACATGACTCATTTGTAGGAAAGTGGATTCACCTTGAGACCATAAAGTGAAATAAGTCACACACAAGAGCTTAAATGTCTCATGTTTTCCCTTATATGAGAAATCTAAAACAAAAATAAGAGCAAAACAAAAGAGATGATAAGAATTAAAGAATGGCTCTTTTGAAAATAGAAGGGCACAAGAGATGGAGGATGTGGAAGAGGACAAGAGAAAAGAAAAGCAGAAAAGAATTGAGATGTGTTACGTACAGGTACTAACTTCCTATGAGAAATGCAGTCATTATGTACTCCAAACACATACAAATCAAATTTAATTAGAAAAGAATATTCTATATTTCCCTGGTATCTTACAGGCTGAAACTATTCAAATTCAGATTCCCAAGAAAGTAGATAGTCAGATGAGGATTAGTGTACATTAAGTGTGGAAACAGAGAGAGACTCACAAGAGATGGTAAATTCTTGTAAGCCTAATGACACAAGAGGCCAATGCAGGTGGATAGTAGGACAGTCTAGACAACTTAGTGAGGTGCTGTGATAACATAAAATTTTAACAAAAGGGCTGGAAGTGTGTCAGTGGTAGAGTACTTGCTCAGCTGGTGCAAGGCTCTAAGTTAGCTCCCAAAAAAAACAAACAAATCATGCAATGACTGTATCAATGAAAAAATTTTCCAAAGTGACATTCAAAGAGGGCTCAGGAGCAAGGACTTATGCACATCGGAAAGTGTTGTCTGGGAATGAGAAATTTGTTTAGCTCCACTCTTTGCCTTCAGGCAGCTGGAACCACTAGTATGACTGGATAATTACATTGTATTCAGAGACTCAAGATATATGTCCAGATCTTACCAAACTCCAACTTTTTGGACATTTTCACGAGAGTATACATTCTTTTCTGACTCTTCTGTTGGTCATGTAGCACCTGTTCCTTCTCAACATTTACCATGTTTCTTATAAAAGAATATTATCCACTTTGTAAGCAACCAGCACTGTTTGCACATGCAAGCTCACATTTTGTGTACCTTCAGCAGAATGCAAAATCAACGGTTGTCTGAAACTAAGTCTCCTGAATTGCATTTCCTAACACTGCAAATAACCTCCTTCGACTTTGGCATCCGAGTTTGAATTGATTGACACAAATACAGAAATAGCAATGCATACTTATCCTCTATTTCCCTCTAGATAAGGAATAAAAGATTGGAAATTTAAGCACCACCTCTGACCTTCTGGGGAAGAAAGAGAGATGGAGATTGAGTTAGTCACGAGAGGATTAAGATTAATCACTAATGCCTACACACTGTGGCTTCCCAATCAACACAGGAGGATGTGGTTTGGAGGACTTCTAGCTTGGTAAACTAGTGTGCTCCGGGAGGGGGCATGAATGGGCCGTGCGCATGGAGAAGTCATGGAATCTGCTCCCTCAACTATATATTTTATCCTATGAACTTCTCCAAATACTTGCTCCTGATGTCTGTCTTTTCTAATAATTAGGTGAACATAAGTAAAGGTATTTCCTAAGCTCTCTGAGCCATTCACAGGAATGATGCAAGCCCATGAATAAGATATGGGAACTTCTGATTTATAGCCCATGGTTAGAAGCATGGGTGATGATCTTAACTGCAATTGGTCTCTTAAAAGGGGAAAATCTGTGGGACTCAACAGGCAACCCATGGGATTGACCCTATTTTCAAGTACATAATATCAGAATTAAGTTGAACTGTAGGTCCCCAAGAGGTGTGTGCAGGTAATTGCAGAACATTTGTTTTGGGGAAAGCTCTAGTTATTTGATATGATAAATGCAGTTTTGGATATAGTTGAGAGTACAAAGAAAGTTCAGTGTGCTTTCTTTGTTCAGAAATGATCCTGGGTAAATATGTTCCAAGGGAGGGGAGAGAGCCTGCCGGAACACCTGCAGAAGTCAGGCCCCCATACATTCACAGCAGCTCAAGTGATTTATCAGTCATACTGAATTGAAAGGAGACCACACCTTAGAGGCAAATCAAGCTGTCCTGTATAAGGGCTGCTGCAAGAAAGGAGCCAGAGAGACCTTCCCACAAATGGAAACTACATTTCCAGCTATCACCAAACTGAGGGTGAGTCTTATCTGCTCAGCACAGTATCAGTCCTTATACACAAATCCCCTAACGGGGCCTGGAAATAACAGCTATACCCTGTCCATCCCCAAAATGTTTATATTATCTGATCTTCCACACTTCGTGCATGAATTCAAGTATACTAGTGAAGCTAAATGTACTCAATTGTTTCATAATTACCTTTATTTCATATTTTGTTGCCATATTAGCTCAACTCAGACACAGTTTTTATTAGAAGCTATCTCTTACCAAACAAGTACAGAGCCAATCAGTCATGGTTAGTTTTCAGAATATCTTAACAAAATTGTACATATTTACATCACTTTTCAGTAGATTCGTTAGAGTATAATGGAGTATATTAGATGAGTTTCTCATGATGTTATTTAGACTTGTGATATTCCATAATGTTGAATAAAATAGTTGTTAAATGCTTATTCCAATGAAGAAACACACAAAAGAGAATAAAAGATTGAAATATATGAAAAACAATACAGGAGAAGAGATCAGGTCACACTTTATTTTGCAGTCATAAGGGACAAGCATGACATTTCTTCTCCACTGAGAAAACCCAGCTCCTATGAAAGCGTTTTGTAGTTGAGAAGTTAAGGTACTGATGTCTGTTATTCCAATAATTAATTTGTATGTGAAATGCATAGCTAAATGTATTAAACACGTTTGCCTTCCTATCAGTTTTCTAGCCTCAATATCCTATTGTTGCAGGATTATAGGAAGATTAATTGAAATAATCTTTGAAGTCTCCACCTTCTGAGAGTGACTATCAGACAAATTCTGCCTCAAAAATGAACCTTTAGAATTAGATTATTAAAGAAATTAAGAATGTAAAAATTGCTTTTGAGTCATTAATTATCTTCATAGATCTACATTTAAGCATTAAATGTTTTAAGACAAAAAGAGGCAGAACAACATTTATCAGTGTTGTCTCTAGTGGCTTTCTGGTGCAGCAGGAAGGAAAAGGTCATGTGAATTAACATTTGCCATTGATTGTCATAGGATGGAGCAGAGGGACATATGTCTTATATTTATTATTGTTTTGAAGAAAGAACATCTAAGAGTAACCCTGATCAAAAACATTAACACCAGCAATATTACAATAACAGAAGCCAGCTTTTGCGAGGTACATTTTGTGTCCACAATGTAATGCTAAGGATTAAACTGAATATTTTCTATGTACTGTCACCCACGTTTATGTTTCAGGATAAGTTGTAGGTGATTACATTCCTTTATTCTTGAGGTATGAAGTAGCTGATGTTTGGAAAATTTAGAAACTTCCTAAAATTCCACAACTTGTGCAGCACAAAATGACTTTTCTTGCTTAACATGCGCAGTAATACCTTCTAGAAGCAGCTTCTGGGCACCTCAGGAGCATCTCATAGTTTATAAAGTGCTTTCTTTTATCTGACCACATTTACGATTTGAGAGCCCTGAAATAAAGCTTGGCGTTCATACCATGACAGTCCTTATCTGACTTGTCAAAGAGATCAAAGGCTTTCCTTCAACGGATATTTATACGTCTGCGCTAGAAGCAAGAGTCAGAAGTAAAGGGTATTCTTAACCTGTTCATTCATCTTCTGTGCAAATATGCATCCTGTGTCTTTCATGTCACTGGCCTCGAATTAAATTTTCCTATTGACTCTTTTCAGCTGCAGGAAACTGGGTAGTTTACTGTATCATAACTTTATAAGAGCAAACAATACTTACTATAACAGATCCAGATTCAAATTTTATAACATAATTCACCCATTAGAAATTTCTCATTATGCTCTAAATAACTGTTGAAATTGTAACCTACAAAAAATACATGCAATTTAGGGGTCATTATATTTCAGATAATAATAGCATTTTTCCAATAAAAAGATTTAAATTATTTAATAAATCTATTATGGGTACTGCTATAGTACTTTTAATGTGAGCACTGATATTACCATTGTCCCTCTTTTTTTTTCAGTGTTTATCACTGAAGCATAGATAAGATTAGTGATTTGCCCAAGATTACACATTTTCTAAGTGGCAGATTGAAAATTCTGACATGAAGTCTCCATTTACGGGCTGTGCTATTGCCACAATTTGTAATGGATCATTCCATCGTTTGGAGGGTCACATTAAACGAAGCACATAGCAGTGAGTCAGAGACCCAGGAAATACTCAACAAATGCTTGTACCTCTCGCTCTTGAGCCCAGATTTTACAACTGCAAAGTTGTACTACTTTCATACTACCAGGCTTCTGCCTCCATAAATAGTTTCAAAAGTAAGACTGCTGTTTCTGAGGGACTCTAAACAAATGTTCATGCAATTTGTGCCCAAAAAAGTAGTCAAGAAGAGAAGGTGGATTCCTATAAGTAAACAATTTTCCTGAAGGTTTCCTCTTCTTCAGCCTGTATTTTTATATACAGTAACTAAATATAGTTTCAATGTCTTGTGCTCACATACAATTTCAAACCTCAGAGCTGTTAAGGAAACAATAAATAATTGACTAGAAAGAAGAAGCAATATACATTACAATTGTATATTGAAGTATCTTGGAAATGTGGGAAATTTCTCTGTATGATTATCCCTTTTCCTTCAAGTTAATTAACTGTTTATTTCTTTTGAACTCAGTATTCATCAGGACCATCTATGTATATTATCATGTTCATCTTTCTTTGAAAATCATTCTCATTCACACCAACTTTATTTCTTCCTCTTTGGAATTTTATTTCTGACAATTACCTGATTCTTTCACTACTCTTTGCCAACGGTCTCTTTCTTTTAGCACAATGGTAATGTACTTCCAAGAGCTCTAGAACATTCTCACACTGTTTCCAGCTATAAGCCACATTCAGTAAGAAAATAAAAGAGATCAGACCTCTTCAATTATATCAGTTAATTCATTTTTAAATGAGGCTTTTTTCCCTCTTTTTTCCTTTAAGTGTAATAAGTTTAAAGGTATCATGCCACCATAAAAATGTAATTAGATTGCTTAGTACCTGTAAAATATGTTTTGAAGGAATCATCATGTTTGATTTCTTTTTCTCTTAAAAAATAAAGAAAATATATCACAATATCTTTCAGCTCCATATAAGCTAAAAGCTCCCCTTGCAGTTGAAGCACTATTAGAAAAAAAAAAAAGAAGCTTTGGATTTTAGCCATTTGATCAAATCAGTAAGCTTTGTTCCAATGAAACTACTCAAACAGAAAGGAACACAGACTTAACCTTTCATGTCTCTCAGGGACCACATGGCTTACATCGGTATGATTGATTCTCTAATAATCTCGTCCCTTAGCAGTCCTCACTCTACGCATGTTCTGAATAGAAGAAACACTTCACTATGTTACAATGAACTTGTTTTAAAGATTCATTTTTTTATAATACATATCTCCAATAAAAGCTAATTACTTCCTCTCATGCTCAACAAAATAAATAAATGATTCTTTTTCTGAATTCTATGCTAAAAGAATAAAATCACATTTTGGAGTTAGTGAGGAAAGTAACGTGTAACTATGGCACTTGCTGTGTGATTTACAGGTGAAGTTTCAAGTACTTTGAGGCCAGACAGCAATAGTGGAATGCTATTATGCTATTCCAGTGTTAATGGAAACATTTAAAAATGCTTCATGATACTAAGATTTTTTTAAGGAGTAGTTTGCTCCAGAAATAGAAATGGAAATAGTTGGAGTACAAATAATTTACCTAAGTGGAATTCAGAAGGTAATATAGAGTGGGCAAGTAGGACAAGACAGAAAAAAACGTACTTTAGCCCGTGGGTTATTGCTGCTGGCAGCAGAGGTGTGGTCTGCTAGTGAGCCCGGGGAGACTTAGCATGTGCCTGAGCATTGCACAGGGGTGGGGTGGGAGCCAAAGCCCACGGCCACTGGCCATGACTCCACAGGGCTCCATGGGCACTGTTTCTATGACACTCCAAGCACGCCTGGAGCTGGCAATGCCCTTGCTCACATGCTCAGGGAAAAAGACCACAAAGAGTGAGAGATGTTTGCAGTAAGTGGTTTTGTGACAGGAATATGCATACATCTAGCACTTGGAGGGGATACAGCCTCAATGGTACTCGTTATTTGTGGTTGAAAGATGTGGTACACATGAGTGAAAGGGTGTTTCCCTAAGGACATACAAACTCATATTGATCATGGTATACCAGTTAACCACAATTATCAGCCTGACCACAAACCATGGAAGGACGGCTGGACGATAATCGCTTTAGGGATACATGGATGTTCACAGCCCACTGTGTCCTTAGGAGGAAAAGACCACTTGAAGGACAGGGGTCGCAGGGCCCATGAGTTTCTCACTGTGATCTGCTTCCCAGCTGCCTGGGATTGAAAGGATCGCGCTGCACTATTCCGCCCTGGAGCCAGCTAGGACGGGCAGAAAAATAGACATCACTTCTTCCAAGTTGTGGAAGTCAGCCAGTTTGTCCCAGTGAGGGGGAGGCTGACCAATATCCATGACAACTGGTAAAGTTAAAATTTTCAAATTTTCATTGCTTATTCACCTGAAATTCAAGGTTCTCCATTCATTCTCAAATTGGTAAATTTGGCTTTTTTGGAAGAAATCTCATATTATAGAATTGGGACACAAGACGATTTAGTAAAGCCAAGAAGGGACAAGGAACACTTGATATATTATGACCCCGTCACATCATTGCTCCATTGTTCTGAGGCTGTGGGGGTCTTGGTTTTGCATTTAGGTTGGATTTTTTATACACTCCTGACCATCACTGGACTAGGTACACTGAGCCACTGTGGATTAGAGCTACACAAGCAACAAGGGTAGCGTTGCCCTTTGAACTTGTCTACAGTCTCTAACACTGTTTCTGTCACTGAAATTTTAAAATTAAAACATAAATAGTCACTGTAAACAAGGACTTCTTTCTTCTGAATGACTTCTTAAAATTAACCTTCAGAAAGAGTTTGCTTTTATCACTCATTCTGAATTTTAATCAGGTCATTTCTTTTGCTAAATTCAATCCTCAATTTTAATTGTGACTTTACTTAACATGTAGTGGTTTTCAATTAACAATCTCTGCTAGAGAAAGATAGTTCAATTAAACTGTTGAGAGTCAGTTTATTTTTAGCTGTGTATCTCATACTGTAATAGGCTATTTTAGAAAGGATAAAGAGTCTAATTTTATTTAGACCTTAAAAACTGCAAGCTGTTAATAAGTTATAATTTGACAGTAATAGAAATTTAATCTTTATGGATTCTTAAGTAAATATTCTAGTTCTAAAAGTAAGATTTACATAAATGGGAAAACTAATTAATGGATTAAAAAATAATAACAGAAATCATGAGTTCAATAGTTCATGAAAATTTTGATTATTTGGATAGCAAATATACAGTAATAGATACATAGATAAATGAATCTAGCATAAACTAAGCATATATAGGAAATATGACTGTTGTTAATTTTATTATTTGAATTTTGTATGTTTTTTATTCTAAAACTCTTTTTATAATTATTTCTGAACTTGTATTATGAACCTGGGCGTGAGCTTACTTTGTCCACTTGAAAGCTATGTATTTCAGAGGATTAATTATACAGACACTAGTTTTGAAATACAAGGTATACATCTCATTGGCAGTTTCTACACCTGATGAAAACTTATAAATCCTTATCTTGTATCACAGAGTGTGAATGTTGTATTCACACTATTAGTATGTGTAAGTGTTAGCTAATGTGTTTTGACTTTTTAGTCTTTCATTTTTACAACCTTAAGAAGAGAGCACTTTTACCATCATTACATATATGCCAAAAATCGAAGCTTACAAGAGTTGAATGACTTGTTGAACTCACAAACAAGATAAAATGCAAACATATTTTTAACAAATACAATAAGGATCAATTACATCCATATGCAATGATTTGCCTTAAACAAAAGTGAGCCTTCTTTTCACAGATTCACCTGTATCTTTTCTGCTTTCTGAGGATTTGGACAAGTGGTGCCACTGACCGTGGGCAGAGCCTCAGCTCCTGCCATCACTGCGCTCTCCCCTCTCTTCGTCATGTGCTTACACACCAACCGCATGGTGCGTTTGATTCAGGGACTAACCCAAGCTCAGCACAGCGATCCCTGATTTATTACCTAGGAAATCAGTTGTCAACCAAGAGAAACGTAGAGTACTTTCTATTTTGTTGCATGGTTATCCATGGTTAATTAAGTAATTTGGGTGTTGATTAGGAGTGTAACCACACCACCTATCATGATTTATTAGGTTCCTCGTGTCTGAGCCGCTGTGAGTAGGGCTGACAGGAATGAGCCGGGCAGAGGGGAGTGGAACATCGGAACCACGTCCTCCTGGTGCTCACAGCCAGATTCAGGCCCCCAGTGATTTCCTGAGGCAAAGACCTTTCGGTGAATCCTCCCAGCAGATAAACAGTGGGAAGGCACGCAGAATCCTCCAAATCAAAGTAAAAAACAACACGCATATATTCATGACTTTGAACTGTGCATATAATCCCAGAGGCTTGGAGAAAGTTTAAAATACATTCACTTCTTAAAATTGCACAGCCATACAATAATAGAATCTTAGAATTGCAAGTAGTCTCATCAGAGAACATGTTCTGAGTCCTGCGATTATTTTTTTTCTTCATTCTCTTTGAATACAAAAGCCAAACAACCAAGCAACCGCCTAACTGAACCCACAGACATGATAAGCCTGTACACAAAGTGATTCAGGAAAATAAGAAAGCTATAAATTACCAATATACTAAGAATGATAGATTATTACATTGGTAATAATTGTACACTAATTGAAGGAATAGTAAGGAAATAACATCAGGTGGGTAGAACATGCCTGTAATTCCAGCCCTAGGGAGGATGAAACAACAAGATCTCTACAAGTGAAAGGCTACTCCAGGCTTGTCCAGTAATGAGTGCAAATTCAGCATGAACTACATAGTGAGATCTCATCTCAGAAAAAAGGGAATGAGAAACTTTATGACAATAAATTGACAAACAGAATAGACAAAAATTTTAAGACTCACTCAAGTACAAATAATATAAATATTTTATACCGTTAAATAAATTAAATATTTTTTTAAAAACTTTCCCACAAAGGAAACTCCTTTCTTCCTATGAAGAAAGCGGGCTTTCTAACACTTAAGAAGAAATGAAACAATAATCTCAAATTCAGTTTCTTATAATTTATAAGACTGCAAAACAAACACATCAACTAACACGCATTCATTCCATTGATACAAACACCCTATACACATATATTTATGTCCAGGTGAGAATTAGCAATGTACACAGCATGCAATAACATGGAGGAATCTCACAATAATACTATTGAACAAAATAAGCAAAGAACAAATGTTCATTTTATTTCACATACATATACAAAGTGGAAAAAATTCCAAGTACCTTTTCCAAATTATTCAAGTCATGGTTGCCCACATCTAGTCTAGCACTGACTGGAAACAGGCAACTTTGTGCTAGTAATGCTCACTTCTTTTCAAATTGGTATGGTGAGCTTATTAAATTTAGTTACAAGATACTTAAAATATTTGTGCTTTCATATGTACAGATCACATTTCAATAGTAATTTGTAAAATAAAACAATGGTACTAAAAGACTACTCCAACAAATCATGGGCTGTAAATTGTTGTAATTCATTTATAAATATAATCATGTATTTATCAGTAATACTTATTCTAGTAAGAAGAACAGTTTACAAAAGTTTTTAACAAAATCTAGATTTTTGTTTTCTGCACTGTTAATGCTCTGTTTTACTAAAATATAAATGCATTCTTCAATAAATGCTTGCAGATGATCTAAGATATTGTTAAATTTTTTTCCCACTATGAATTATTTTCACAACTAAGTCACAGTTAATTGAATGCTGTTCTTATTTTCCAAAAATGTGTTTGGTTGTTCATAAATTTTCCATTAACAGGATACAGTGCAACAAGTAATATTCTCAAGAAATGAGAGCTAAGCTTAAAAATGTACAGCAAAAGTAGCAATAACGAGATAAATGGACACGAATTCTGATAATTTTATTGCTCTTACCAAAACTTTGTGACTTTAAGAAAACTTTCATGATATTAAAAAGTAAACATATACAAAATTCTGACTTGATTATTTCATATTTTTCTTTTTTTTTTATCGGTACCAGGGATCGAACTCACGACTGCCTGCTTGCAAGGCAGGCGCTTATGCCGCTGAGCTAAATCCCCAGCCCATATTTCATACTTTTCTGTAGTAGAAGTGAGAGTAGAAATTTATTGCATCTGAATGTTTCTTTTGTTGTGGGAGGGTAGAAATAGTTTTACACAAGTATTTTTATTTAATGTTTCACTTACTCTTTTCTTGGAACTTCACAATTTAAAACTGTGCAACTAATTCACTTGCAACTAAGTTTGGGAATAGATGAGCTGTAAATAATAAGTGAATAAATGTTAGTTGATAAAATACTAATAAATTGGACAAAATAGTTAATGATTTACTCCGCAGTCACAATTTCAACATTGCTGTCATGTGAGAAATTTATAGGATTCTAAAATCAGGATGTTCTGTAACATCCCATGAAATATGTTTGTTCAATCATAACCTGGAGCAGAGAAGGCTAAGTTAATTATCCCTACCTTGGCGGAAATAAATAATGGAAAAATAGACTGCTGAGAGACAGGAGATGCCTTTAAATCATTCATGAATGTGGGACAGACTGCGAATAGAATATTTTAATTTGGATGAACCAACAACTCTGAAATGCCAAATCTTTTTTAACCAGACATCAGGTGTATTACTTTAGGTATTTCTTCCATCGTGGATACTGCAGTCCAGGGAAGACAACTTAAATTATTGATTCAATCACCAGCACGCTGTCATTTACAATTGTATCAACAGCACATAAACCATAGTGCTGCAGTAGGAGGGCTTCAGATCTCATTTTGAGTTCTGTCAGAATGGAGTACACTTAGGAATCTCTCCACACTCAGCCTCAAAGATTTATGAGCTTCCAACCCAAATACAGCATTGTAGTTCAAGTATCAAGGGAAATGAATCAGCAAGGCAGCATCATTTATTTGGGCTGCACTGGCATTGATCCACAGGTGAGTGATAGCCCCCCTTAAGGTAAAGACATAGTCAGGAACAGGCATTTTCAGTTTTTAAAATGTGAGTGCTAAGCTAGCACCCGGAGAAAAAAAGTAAAAGGTTTTTAAAAATAAACATTTTTTTGACTTCTAAAAAGAATCAAATATGTTTGTAGCCTGTCATTGTACCGATAAATTTCCTAAACTCATGCCACGCAGAGTGATGGAGATTATTTTTCACTACACTTTTGTTTCATTTGATGCATCTTGGAGATAATAAAGTTTTAATTAACTAATGGCAAGTTATCCTTAGTGAGTAAACTGCAAAGCAATTAAATAACTTTTTTCAGACATTGACATTCCATAGGATGAGTTAAAATGAAATTGGACCTAATTTTAAAAACTAACTAGCAAATCCAAATTAATAGGATACCAACTCAGCTTAAATATTATAGTTAAATTGTAGCATTGATCCCATCTCTCATCTCATTTTCCCTCTCTGTTTTCTATTCCCTCTTCCTCTAACTCTCCCTACCTCTTTCTCTTTGTTGCCTTTTTAATACAGGTTAGGATTAGAATTTAAAATGAGTGATAATACCTTAAAAAAATAAAGGAACCAGTTGTGGTGGTGCACACTTGTAATCCCAGCATTTGGGAGGCTGAGGCAGGAGGACTGCCTTGAGCTCAAAGCCAGCCTTTGCTACACAGTGAGTCCAGGCCAGCCAAAATTACATAGCAAGACTTCATCTCAAAAAAAAAAGAGCGAGAGAAAAGATTGTCTTGGTATTTTTAAAATTTCATATTTAAATATTGGGTACAGAATTTGAGAAAAAGATATTATAAATTATTATCATTATAAAAGCAATTGATGTATGTAGCACAATTTAATTATACCAAAACTGTTCTGCTTATTGGTGCTTACTGGGGAATTTTATTACTGAATTTCACTTTTCGTTTATGTGATAGATTTTTATCTCATTATATATATGTATATATATACATATATATATATATATATATCTTATATGATTATATTATTTACATCCTTTTGTACTTAATTCTTAACAATAAATTAATTTAAATCTAAAATATATAATATTTATAACAGATGTTCAAATATTAACAAACATGTTAAAATTCAACTGTTGGGACAGCTGGCAAAATAGATGTTCTGAAAGAGAGACAGACACACAGACAGACAGTCAGACAGAGACAGAAGGGAAAAGACAGTGATCACAGACAGAACAAGGAGAGTAAGAGTGCAAAACAGTCAGAGAATGAGAACAGTAACAAGCGCAACCCAGAGAGAAGGAACCACAGACACTCTCTTAACTTCTATTCACTTTTCCCAGCATTTTCTCCTATGAAATGTGATTCTGATACTAAGAGCTCTGGAAGAGTCCTTGCAGAGCTTTGCTCTTTTATATAGTCTATAAAAACATCTTGACCTGAAGAAACATTATTTCTCAATTTTCCCTGAGGAAGCTATATGAGAAATAGTTTTCAACTTCACAAAGATTCCTTGCATTACTTAATAATATCATTCCAGCATCACCTGAGAAACAGTCAAGATTCAAGGCATCTTAACTTTCAGTTTATAGAAAATACAATGGACAAGAGGAAAAGGTAAATGTGGGGACATAATATGAGAAATTAAGAACATGGGACGTTTTACATGACCACTAGTATGAAAACTTCCAATCGCAAAATGACAGAAATATTTTAAAAGAGATCAGCTAAAGGCTGGGGATTTAGCTCAGCAGCATAAGCACCTGCCTGGCAAGCACAAAGTCCTAAATTTGACCCCTGGTAAAAGATAGATCAATTAAGTGATTAATATATTGCAGAATAAAATAATTTTAAAAACATTAAATATGATTATTTTACGTTTTGGATCCTATCTTGAAAAACAAAATCTATGATATATTCCTAAAAATTCTTGAGAAAAACATTTTAAATTTGGTTGGGATAATTTATAGCAAGAAGATTTTAAAACTTTTCCCAACTGTGACAATTATGCTATGGTTGTAAAGTTGTAAAATTTGATCCTTAAAAAGATATTGTTGAATAGTTATTGATGAATTGTCATGATTTTTCTGACACATTCAGACAGAATATACAGACAAAGATGTATGAGAGAGGAAAGACAGAAGACAAGTAGAAATATGGACAAGCTTTCTGCTAGATTCTGGGTGGCAGTTATATAAAGTTATTTCAACTTTTATGTATATTTGGGAACCAACATAGAATTTTTGGAAGATACATCTCACTTAATGCTGAGATGTCAACTAACAGTTGTTCAGAACTTTATAAAATGTGAAAATTTTTATTGATAAAACTTTTCTGCTATATGATAAAATTGTAACAGGCTAACTAAAAATTGTGAGACTTTTCTTTAAGCAAAAGATTTTTCAACAAAGACTAAATTTTTATACTTGTTCAATGTAATGCTTTTAAAAGATCACTAAATAGCTGGTTCAGCAAAATGCATGGTTGTCAATTTGACATGGGGCCATATTTGCTTCCAGATAAAACTGCATGTTATAATTCTTTTTTTATGCTATGGATTTATATATCATTCAGGTACCTAAGTGAATTTTCCAGAAAATTTCAAAGAGGCACTTAAAGATACAAAAGACAAAAACATACACATACACATGTCCACACATTCACATATAACTATTTGATAGAAAATATATGAAAAAGAAATTAACATGTAAAACATCAGAATCCTTTAAAAAACATCAGTAATTTCAGGTTTTTCACTTTTTTCCTGCATAAGTGGATAGAAGACATTGGTTTTTGTCATAATTTATCAAACTTTAATGTTAATTAACTGTTGTGAGGCAAGTAAGAGATGAGTACAAATCGAGGTTGAAGTGACTGTTAGGTGTTTAGGAGACTCGGTGGACAGTCAATGGCCATGAGCTCATGATTAATTAACATACAAGTTTTGAAAGTATACAGAGGAAATAAAAATGATTCTGTTGTTATGGAAGGCTGTGTTGTTAGTTATTAGTACACTGTCCTGTGCAGTAGACATCCCCTGGTTTGAAAGGATGAGCATTACCATAACCATGTATAGAACATCATTATCACTGATTAACAAAGATCACTTTTAAATTAAGAATATCTGGCTGTGGTTCAAATGTTAAAACTTGTCATTTACTATATGAGATATCCAACATGTCATGTCAAGATTCTTGTACAAAACTGATACTAATTTAAAATATTACCTTTTGGTAAAAATATTATTCAATACTAGCAGGCCGTGGTAGCACATGCCTGTTATCACAGCATTTGAGAGGCTGAGGCAGGAGGATCACCATCAGTTTGAGGCCAGCATGGACTACACAGTTCAAGGCCAGCCTACATAGCGTAACATAACCCTACATGAAAAAAAAAAGGAAAGAAAAAGTAAATTATTCAGTACTATATCATTCTAGATGGGAAATAATGAGTCAATAATTATTAGCATCTAAACTCATTTAACTGACAATTTCCTGTGTCTACAAATATAAAGATAGTTTGCTTTTAAATCCCATTTTATCTGTAATTTCATTTTTAGACAAATTGCCTTGGTAAGTAATATACTCTGTGAAACAAAAATAAATAAAAATTTTTCCCTTAGTCTTTTCACTTTATCATTGTAAATTTCAAAAACAGAGCATTAAAAAGAACCTGAAAGAGTAAAGTCAGGTCTAAAATGTACATAGATACTATGAAATGGGAAGAAACTGTTCAGAAGGAGAAAAGAGCTAGGGTGAGGGAAAGGGGAAAAGACAGTAGGGAAGGGAGGGGAAACATGTCAGGTATACTATTAGTGTCTCTTAGTTCATTAAAAAGGAAGGGTTGTGCTAATATTGATTAGAGCAATTTTTATGCCCGTATCTTGTACCCTGAGCAACTACTTTAAATATAACAACCTGTACTGTGTTAATTACTGTTTTTTTCCTATTATTTTGTTATCAAATTTTGTTCTATCTTTTTATAAAAAAAGAATAAATAATATTTAATCATATATTTTGAGTCTGCATTTATATGAATATACAGATGAATTTTGTTTTGAATAAAAGGACAAATGAATCATATCATGTATAATTATATAACAGTCTAGAACTACATTGTGTAGTCACCTAATTGATATATGTTATTTGAGGAATTCAATACATGTAAACATGAACTTATCAAGATCATAAGATTTATAGGAAAGCTATCACTACAACAACTAATACTAGTCATTAGATTGTCTAAGCACTCTTTAAGATTAGAAAATTCAAGCAGAATGCAATAAAAAGTATGATTTCCAGTTATAGGATATACCCTCCAACCCGAAGTTGTACCCAAAGATATGAAGTTTTGAAATGAATCAGTTGAAAATGGTTCTGATATTTTATTTAAATCACTCTAGTGTATGTGGTCTATTTTATGGTACATTGTAAAGTATTTTCCTTAGCTGATGAGTAAAAATGCTTGTACAAACTTCCTAGAGTATCAAACATAAATCTGTATATATGAAAGCTGTCTGAGCAGAAGACATAATTTACCAAATGAATTAATTATGCAAATATTTCTAAAACACTAGCAATTATTATAGTTCCTTTCACTCTCTGCTTGCCAAGAAAAAAATCAGAATATGCTACTAAATCTCTTCACAGAAAACCTGAAAAATAGTTTGACACAATTTGTATATAATTTACTAATCATTCTGAAAGATTGACATTATTTGTCTTAATAATGAAAACAAGAATTCAAAGAAGGCATTCAATTATGGCTTGAGATTGTGGGTATTTCACTAGTTTATATGGATCAGAAGCTAATGTTTTTGAGACTCACTATTTGCTGTGAAAACTTGAATATAAAAATCTTTTACACACTGTGCTCAAAGCTGAATCTGAGGGCAACCAAAATGCTTTTGTGTTTATAAGTGAATTCCTTGGATTTGGTTAGAGTATCATGTAAACAAGAGCAAACAGCTACACAAAATACACTCTCTGACACTCTGCTAGCTGTATAAAAAATAGAGACTGAGGATTATTCCTTTTACCGCGGATATCACTGTGATTTGTCCTGCATTTTCTCCATCGAGCCACAGGCTCTGTTCCCAGTGGCTGCCAACAGGACGTGGGTGTCAGTGTCTCTACCTCAGAGGTGCACCTAGCCTTTAAGAGTTCAGTCAGTCTGCACCACGGAATCTTACTGCTAGGAGCTCCTGCTAAAAGGTTGAGTACTGGCCAATAAAATGAGGGCCCAGTCAGGGACCCAGCTCAGCCTCATCTTCAGACAGAATGCCATGTCCCCATGCACGTCACAAATGCTGATTTGCCCTTCCTGATCACAGCCGCTGACAGACAAAAACCATGAAAGTTCCCAACTTACCTGACATGGAGCTAAACTGTCACCCAGGTGCTGTCTTGGCCCAAGACATCTGTGAATTCGTTTGAAGCCAACAATTTTTCCGGTAGGTTTTCACACTGGAATGAGTAACTAGAGCACTGTTTCACAATGTTATGACACAAACAAAATCTTATCCAGGTTTTGTTCAGTCTCGTCAACAGTGCATTGCAGAACACATCAAGTTATATAATTAGGCAGGTTTGCAAAAGTAAGGAAAAATGAAAACCCCAACGCTTCAAGAAAGTAAAACAATGCTTTAATTCAATATTGATCCTTGTCGAAGCGTATCTTTAGTTACATAGTACTTTTGTGGTCAAGAGAGAAAAAGCCTTATTCTTAGACCAAACACTTCTTTAAACATTACCCAAAAGGATTCTCTAAAAAACCCCGCTAACTGAATTATACAGCACTTGCTTCAAAAATATTTTTTTTGTAGAGCATGGGGCAGAAGTTCAGCTGAGAATCAAATAGTACTGCTGGAGGAATGCAGTTTCCCTTTTACTCACAGGCAAGGATGACTATTACAAAAATCAAAGCAAACTGCATAATGTATGATCTATTAGAACCAGATCACAGTTCCAGCTACGTAAACGAGATCCCCCTGATTCACTTCAGACCTTTCATCAGCAACAAAAGCTGTTTCTCCTTGGACTCTAGTTAAAAGCTTTGTGTTATTAATGTGCAATCATTGTGCAAAGGTCATTTTTGCTCTGATAATAAATGTTTCCTTGGACACAAGAGGCATAAATTTGTTACTTCATTAAAAAAACAAAAACAAAAACAAACTCAGTCATCTGCATCCTCAGTCTATGTAGAGCCGTATTAGTATTGAAATTCTACTGGTGTCTACAGCTGAACTGTCTGACTTTGTACTACACTGACAATTCCAAGCCGTGTGTCCTTGAAAAGGGCTTCTAAATCTTTTCCTTCATAAAATGCTCATTTTGCTCTGTGTGAGTTTGTGTGAGTCTGAGAGAGTGTGACCGTGTGTGTGTGTGTGTGTGTGTTAGAGACAGAAACAAAGAGAGAAGAGTATGACTTAATAAATGGTAAGTTTAAAAAATATTTGGGATAATAACAATATTAATACTCAACTATGTCAACTGACATTATAATCAGTGTTATGTTCAGATACTTTTGTGTTCATAAACTGTTTTTCATTTAAATGTGTATGTTTGAACCTCATCTTTTCAATGACTGTGTGTTCTGTCGTTAATTTATAAAGTGGATACATATCTCAAATGTATATATCTCTTTCTTAAAATAGTTTTATTAATATAAATTCTTAGGATATATATTTTGGTGGCATATGAAGTCTAAGGATTTGGATACATACTCTATAATATCGGTAAGTATTTATGTTTTTATATATTTTACAAAATATTTTTCTATAATTAGTTAATGTCTGGCTTGTTATTATAGATATAGTCAAAAATAGATATCCTTTTTTTTAATTTAGTGATCAAAATGTGTACTAAATTACATTCACGACTATCAAATCTTTCAATTGGTTAACTTTTCAATTAATGCATTATGTATGGTCTTTTCTCATTTTTTAATGACACATGCACAACTTCAGTGAGTTATGAATGTTGAGAAAAATGCTCTACATGTTTGACATCTACAGCATAAAAATTTGGAAATGAGTACATGCCTCGAAAAATCATCACCACGATCTGTCACAAACATATCCAAAGCCTGTTATTCAGTGTGTGGAATTTTGTTGTTTGTACCCTTCCACGAAAGTATCAATTTCATAGAATTTTCCAATACGTTGACCTAAGGATGTTTCTATTAGAACATTAATTTTAAGTGGCCACAGGTTCAGTAAGGAACCTGAGGGATAACTTTGTTTATTTATGACATTGGTAATCTGTCATATCTCACTTTTTTACTTGCTTACCCTCATTAAAAGTTTGTCAATTCTATTGATTTTTTCCAATAGGCTAGTTTTGATTTCTCCAGTTTTTCTCTATTTTTCAATTTTCCCCTATATCAAATTTCATTGAATTCTGTAATTTTTATTATTTTCTTTGTTTTTGCTGCAAGCTTGAAATGATATTTTTCTAAGATTCATACAGCAGAAGCTTAGATAATATATCTTATGACTTGATTTTCTATATTGAATCTCAGTATGTTGCTAAAATTGTTACTTTATATAACTTCTGATCTATTAATAAAGCTGATGAAAGAAATGCAGGTATACAGCTACAGTTTCTTTTATTAACATTCTTCCTAAGATTATGTTAACATTATTTTGTTTCCATTACCAGTGGATTCCAAGTTACTAACTCTTGTCATGCTCTTTCCTCAATTCAAATTATATTCTTTCTCCCATGTGCTGCTACTATCCTTTCGGTATCCCTCTAATTCTGTAGAAAACGCAACCAGTTCCTTTGAGAAGGGCTTCGGCTCTGTCTGTTCCTGTGATCCGCACTCCTCTAAGGAAGACTCTCTGGGAACTGGGAAGGGCCAGCGGTCCGCAGGGGTCTTGTCACTTGTCTTCCTATGTTTTACCTCTGCTCTCTGAGTGCAGTGGGACCAGGGCTATTGAGGCCCAGAAATGCCTTCTGTCCAGGGCTGGGCTGCGTGCACCCCGAATAAGGGCCATGAGGAAGACCACTCCCAATCTGGCTACCAGACTCATGTAGCTTTGTGACTAAATGCTGCTGTGGACCAGATGCGCTGCCGTACTCTCCTTCCGGTGAGATGCTTTGTGCAGTCCTGTTCAGGCCTTGACTGCCAGCTGGAGCAGAATGGAGATGGGGGAGGAGACAAGGAGGGGACCGTGACTCACATTTCACACACTGGGCTTTTTACTGAATAAAAGGAGCTTTTCTTGAACAAATATGTTTTATTTTTTTAATTTGCTGAATGTCATTGTGGTACTTTCCAGAAATTCTAAATGTTTTCTTGCTTTTAATTATTTTAAGCCATGTGCTCATTACAAGGAAAACTTTCATCACCTTCTTTTCTAAATGTGGAACTCCAGGTTCTTTGAATATACAATGTTCAATAGATTTCTTTCAATTCACACCATGGTTGTAAGTCTAGTTTTTCTATTTTTTATTTCCTAGGATTTTGAACTTTTCACAGGATACAATTTTATGCTCTCGTCAAAGTAATATTCTTTTAGTTGTAGCTCTATTTTACCACACATATTTTAAACTAACTTCATCTTTAAATAACATTGTACAGGTTTACATCCAGTTCAGTTATCCAGTTCATCTCTCCTATGCCTGGAGCTATCACTGTGATTAAGGTAACTTAGTCAGACTCTTTACCACTTTAATACAGGGTTTCAAAACTATTTCAAAGATACACTTTGTGTCAATTGAGAATAACAATACTAAGCATTTTACCTTATTTTCACTTATTCTTTCTTTTATATGCTTTTTTTGTCTATCCAGTTTTCTTATCTACTTTTTTTTCTTTTCTTCTACGAGAACAACTTTCCCTCATGTTTTGCCAGGCCAGTGGGCTACTGCTATAGAGACTTGGTTTGCATTGGCTGACAGTTTCTAGCTTTCAGTGTAAGTTAATAATCACTGTAGCAGTTCTTCTGTGCATGGTTGCTCGTGTGTGTGTGTGTGTGTGTGTGTGTGTTTACATAATTGCTTATTGGTCTATGGATCTCATTACCTATAAATATAGAATTTAGGCAAATTAAAATAATAATTATCAGGTGATAATTCTTAGGCACTATTTGAGTAATTTTTCTCTCTTTTATATTTAATTCTGTTAGGAATCCTATGATGTAGGGCCTATTATTATCTCCAATTTTCAAGACAGAAAATTAAACCACAGAGGTTAAACATCTTTCCAAGACTGCAAGGTGGAAACGTTACTGTTAGTGTTAGAATTTACACTAAGGTGATCTCTTGCTGGCCTCTGTCCTCTTCTCAGTATGCTGGATGATATCCCAGCATGATCAGAGTGAATATTCGTACCTGGCATGTTAAGACAACTGCCTTGACCTCCTTTCTGGAGACAGTTTGGCAATGCATGTGCATCAAATGCCTTAAAAATTTAAAGCACAATGCTTTAAATTCTAGGAATTCTTCCTTTCTCTCCAAGTCCCTCTCATCTTTTTCTCCTTCTCCTCTTTCTCCTTCTCCTCTTTCTCCTTCTCCTTTGCCCTCTCCCTCCCCTTCCCCTTTTCCCTCTTCTCCTCCTTTCTCTCCAGATAAATGGATGCACCTTGATACCATGGATGCACTTAATCTTAAGTGAAATAAATCGAGCACACATATAAATATTGCATTTTTCCTCTGGTATGAGATACCAAAAAAGTAAGAACAAAAATCTTTAATAGATATTGGAAAATAGGAAGAAAATGTTCCAAAAGTAAAGGGAACAAGGGAGGTAAAGGGGGAAAGGAAGGAAGGAAAAAAGCAAGAAATGAAGGCTAAAATGGAAACAAAGGTTTTTAAATAAGGAGGAGAAGAGGAGATTACAGTAAGTGAGGGGAAAAATGAATCAAGACATATTATATACAGGTAAAAATTCCCTATGATGAGTGAGATCATTATATATACCTAAAAAGGATCAATAAAATTAATTGATTTAAAAGACTTAGATCTACTAATGGCTACCTAATGTACCACTGCTTGGTCAAACCACTACTTTTTGGTGTTGGTGTTGGACTGGAACCCAGGTCCTGACACATGTTCAGTAATCACTCTAATCCTGAGCTACATTTTCAGTACAATTTTCATTTTGTTCATACGTAATCAGTGCTGTTTTGGCATCTTTGTACTCTTATTTCCTTAGAAGAATTCCTGTGAGTCACAGCCAGGTGCAGGGTGCACATCTGCAATTCCAGCACTCGGGAGGCTGAGGCAGGGTAATTGTTACCAGTTTGAGGCCAGCCTAGGCTACAGATTAGACAGTGAGTTCAAGGCCAGCACCATTTAACTATACTGCAGTAATTCTTGTTTGGTACATTTTTAGTCCTTTTTTTGGTATTGTGTCCTGCACTCGTTTTTACTGATAGGATTCTAGGCAATCCACTAAGAAATCACTTGTCCTTCCTCTAAAGAGGTAGGATGGCCCAGCCACTTTAGGTTTTTCAATATTTTCTGTATTTTCCTAGTTGATGTTTATGAGTTTGTTGAATATGTATCCTGGCATACACCATTAATTTTGTAAATTTCTCAGTCATTATACTTCCAAGTAATACTTATTATCCATGTACTTCTTGTACTCCTTCTTGTACTCTATTACACTATACACCGTACTCTATTACTCTATACTTCTTGTACTCTATTACACTATACACTCTATTACAATATACACTATTACTCTATTACACTATATACCGAGTATGCCAAAAAAATGGTACATCAAGAAAAGGAAGGGTTGTACAAATATTTTAATGCTAAATTTTTTGAGACCTCATGGCATTAATGCAAGATACTGTTGGCTTCTGCAATTACAAGAAGTGCTCAGATTACTAGCCATGATCCTCCAGACATTTATTAGTGTGCTAGAACGCTGAAGTATGTACTTTATTTTGGTTGATACATTGTATTTCCTTTTTTGGTGTGTTTCCATGATTTTTAGATCTTGCATTTGTCATATTTAATTTTTTTCTTTGAATTTCAATTTAGAAAGTTTTTACTGATCTCCCTTTAAGTTTACTGATTGTTTTTCTGTCCTTCTATCACTATAGACTTGTTTTACATTGGTGCTATGTTAATATATTTGACATTAATTGGTAAATAACAATATAAATTCACTAAAATACATGTAGATATAAACATCATATTACATGCAGATTAAACTGCTCTAGATAATGAATTTTATCTGATTTTTCCTGTTTCTACTCATATATATGAATCAAGATATGCATAATTATTGTGATATTTATCAAGATCAGAATATAGAAGGGACCCCAAATGACAGAAATGTTTAGTTAAGATGTTGTCTTAGTTACTTTACTCTGGATGCTGAGACAAAATAGCCAACATCCAAAATTAAGGAAGTAAATGTTTATTTAGCTCACAATTTGTACAGGTTTCAGCCTATAATCTTCTGGCTGCGAGGAAGGGTGGCATGGCACAGGGGCAACAGTTCAAGGTTGAAAAATATATCAAAGGCAACAAGAGCAAAAAGGGGAAGCAAACCTCTTCTCTTCCCTTATATTATAAGTCAACCCCCCCACCAACACCATTTTGGTGCCTTCCCCTTGCACCCCTTGTTCAGGATGTTTACCAAGTGAGGACACTGGTCCCCTGGTGAGTCTCCTAGTTCACTAAACCTCTAACTTCTCAATCCTCAAGTTGACACAATGGATCAACCATTACAGTTCACCACTTGTCAACTTGGCAACCAGACAAATTTCTTTAACTTGGTCTCTAGATATAAATATATGCTTATTCTCATCATTTCACAATTGAACATTATGACACAAGTTTAAAAATTCTTAAGAACAAGTACTGTCTAGCAAACTGTATTAAAATAGAACCATAACATTTCACCGCTGGCATCCAAAAGACTGGTGTACAACCTTTTATGAAAAAGACATTTAGTACGTCTCTAAGTGTTGCCAAAATCCTAACAGTTTCAGCATTGCTGAAAAGTCCAAGTCCTAAGTCTCCTTCAAGATGTAAGGCAAACCCTCAGCAGCACGCCTCTGTACAAACACTTCCAATGTTCAATGGCCCAAGGTAAACATTTCATTCTAAAACTTGCAAATGGGAATACAATGGAATGTACCAAAGCAAGTCCAGAATCAAGCAGGGTAAACACAGAGTCCTGTAATTCCACGTGAAGCATCTAAAGGAATCTGTGGCAAATTGTGAGCTCAAGAGGCCTTGAGTGACTCCACCCCTTTGGCACTTCTGGTGTTTATAACTCCCTCCTTGCAGCTTCATTTAGATGCTCCACACTCCTGGCTTTTCTAAACTTCTGAGGTCCCCACTGCACCACTGGCTTCACTCTTACACTTTCACCTACTGCCCTCATAGGAGCACACTGCCTGGAGTTCCAGGCCTGCTGAAAGAAGCCTCCTTAACCCCATGACTCTTTCATTCCACATGTCCTTATAACCAGCACCATGTGGATGCTGCCAAGGTCTGCTGCCACCTGGAGGTGTAGACAGCTTTCCTCTCTCTTCATTGTAAGGGTTGAGTGCTTGGATCACTGGCAACTCTGAATCCAGTTCCGAGGAAACAGTTTTCTATGCTGCCACCATTCTGGAGCAAGATGTGCTGTGGCTTTTTCCTCAGTGAAAAGTCTTTCACTTTTGCAGCTTTGAGGCTTCAAATTGTGGAGACTTGTTGCTTCTTGTGATGCCATCAGGCCATCTTTTAGATTATTCTGCTCCTTTTCAGTAGTCAAGATTTCCTCAACTCTATCTTTGCAGTCCAAAATTTTACTGGAGCTTCCTTTCTGGCGTAACTCACACCACTTTAAATCATCTTGCTAGGCTCTTTGCTCTTGATTCTCAACATACATCTGGCTAAAAGCCCCCAACAATAGCCATACCATCATCTCAACTGTACACTGCCTTGAAATGTCTTCTGCCAGACTAATTAGTTTGCTACTCTTAATCTTAATCTTAGGCAAAGTCTCTGGACATGAGCAAGATATAGACAAACTTTTGGCCAAGCCATAGTATATGTCATCTGGAGTCCAGCATCCAGTGCAATCCTTTCCAGCAGAAGCCTGCCAAGGCTGCACTTTACTAGAAGGATTTCAATCAGCCTTCTGCTCTTCTGAGATATGATCAGAATTTCCCATACAGAAAAGCCTAAAGCCTTCCAGCGCTACTCTTTCAGGTGATATCTCTGATTATTTCCAAACTCTTCCCATAAGACATCACCAAAAGCTCTTGAACTACATGGTCAGGTATAGTCACAGCAACAACCCCAATCCACTGGCACTAAATTTCTGTCTTGGTTACTTGTCTCATGTTGCTCAGACAAAATACCCAACACCCAAAGTTTAAGGAGGAAAGGTTTATTTAGCTCATAGTTTGTGGAGGTTTTAGTCCATAATCCGGTTCCAAGATAGGGTAGCACATGGCACAGGGGCACATTTCAAGGCAAGAAGACAGAAAATCCACAAGAGCAAAAGGGGGAAGCAAGCATCTTTTCTTCCCTCATATGGTAAGCAGGCTACACACCCACACCTTCTCTGTGCCTTGCTCTTGCACAGGCTCAGGATGCTTATGAAGTATGGATTCTGGTTCCCTGCTAGTCTCATGGTTAAACTTCTAAAATTCTCACTCCTTAAGCTGACACTATGTATAAACTATTACATATGTCCAATGTAAGTTCAGATACATATGCAAGAAACAGTATTGTAGATAGATGAGAAAGGAAGGAAGAGCCTAGGGAGGGAAAGAGAGGGAAGGGAGAGAGAGCGAAAGAAAGAAGAGAGAGAGAGTTAAGGAGGGAGGGAGGGAGGAAATGGAAGGGAAGGGAAGGGAAGGGAAGGGGTCTCAGCAGCCATCTTGCTGCAACTCTCGTGGAGGACAGCTGCCATCTTTCAGCCCTCCACCACGTGACAATGTGCCACCATCTTGCAATGGATCACAGGGTCAGTGGTCACCATCTTGCAGTCCCTCATCATGGGACCAACAACAGTCATCCATAAGCTGGTCCCAAGGGCACTAGTTCATATTTATATTCTTTTTCCCCTTGCTGACCTATCTCCAAGTAGTGATAAATTAGGTTCCTTTTCTGCTATTCTTATTTCAAGAGATCTCTATTAATGAATCAGCAAAAAGTTTCACACTAGTCTATTATAGCACATATTGGCCAAATATATTTGAGTATACTCTGAGTTTGTAAGATATTTATCAGTATATATACATCTGTTGTCTGTTTGTCCAGTCTGTTTATACTGTACAGATTGTTCATGTTCGTCCATTTGTCTGCTCTATCAACATCTGTTCCTTTTTATTTGAGCTCCACAATCTTTTTTTCCTTTTTCTTTTGCATTTTCAGACCATTTAATCAAGGTTTACTTGGGTTATAGACTTAAAAAACATGCTTTGACCTAGGTTGCCAACTGGTCAAAACTGTGCTAAAACTGGTTAAACAAAATCCTTTGAAGTGAGGAGACATTGGACAAGACTTTGATTAATAAATAATAAAGTGGTCAAATGGTAACTTTGCCAGCTTTTATTCATTAATTGGAGGCCCCAATAGTCTCCTTAGCCTTATGAGAGACACCCCAGCTAATGTTCATGTGACTAAAACAATTCATTGTGGCCCATCTGATGGTATATTCATGCCTTCCAATATAAAATTGGGATTCTTTATGATGATAAATATTTTCTTTCAGATCCAGACATCTGCCTTTTTCTTGTGCTCCAGGCAAGAGATTCAAGTCAAACCAACATGAGGTCATCAGTCAAATGATAATTTTTAAACAAAAATTTATGTAATGTCCATCAACAAAAGGATCTAAGGGCCAATGAGTTACAATTTCTATAGCCTAGAAGCAGTTTCTAAACTTAACTGTCAGCCTTACTGCTCATGCTTTGAATATACATGCTTTATACATTGATTATCCAAGCTTTGATAAAAGTTTATTCTTGCCTGAAAGGTGCCATCCTCCAAGGCATCATAACAAATATACTAAATTCTTTGTAGATTCCTTTTACTGGGATCCACCATATCTTTTCCAGAAAAAGGTTATATGATGTATGTTGGGGCCATAAGTAACTATACTCAACTGGCCTTAAATGACACTGCAGCTGATCTCTCTCTCCTACATAAAAATGTAAAATTAATAAAACAGGCCATCCTCCAAAAATCAGATAGCATTAGACATTATAATAGCCCAGGAGGTACTTATAAAATTGTAAAACATAAATGTGTGTATGACAAATCAATGGCATGCCAGTTTCTAAACTTTCCTGGACCTTATCCTTAGCCTCCTTATGGGAAGCCATTACTAAAATTATACTCATAAATACCTGTTGATTCTATTATTTGACTCCTGCATACTTAATTGATTCTTTGCCTTTGTCTCCTTTAGACTTAAAGCTGTACGCCTACCCAAGATGAAAATGCCTGCTGTCTACTGAGGGCCACTAGTTAAAAGCTCTGCAGAGTGTCCCTGCCTGCCTTTCAACAACCTCAACTCCCTTCAACTTGAAGAAATCAGATTGGTCTGCCCATTATTCCTCACAGCAGTTTGGGTTACTTCGAGACAAAATGCTACAGGCAGAAAGTCTTTTAAAAATGTTATTGGCAGTCAGACAGGGTTAGGGCCTCAAAATAGCCATCACAGGGAACCAGATGTCTTGTGACTGTGGAAGAGACAGATACATTCCACTGTGGGCAGATTCCAAAACAAAAGGTAAACTTGAGCCTCAAACCCCACAGGGAGACCTTTTTAATATGGCTTTTCGCGTTTTTAACAACAGAGATAAAAATCAAAAGGAAAAATAACAGTCTGATCTTTTAGCAGTGACACTTGTGCTCTAAAACAGGTGGACAAGGTGGAGACAAGGTGGAGCTGCCCAAGCCCCTCCTGGACCATCCTGCAAATACGATAAAAAGTACACTGGGCAAGAGAATGCTCCTTCTGCAATCTCAAGGGCCATTGAAGAGCGACTGTCCTGGCCTCCGGAGAGCGGGTAAGGCATCCTCTATCTCCTTGCCCTCACAGGAGATCTCGTCACCACTGCATTCATTGCTGGCTGATCTATATGGACCTGCTGATGAATATTGATGGGTCTTGGGGTCCACAGCCCCCATTAAGGTATCCTTCTCAGAGCCCTAAGTCCCACTAGAGGTCTCAGGTAAGACATTCTCTATACTTGTGGACATAGGGGCCGTATATAATGTTCTTCCTGAGTTTTCACACCATTATATTAAGTCCGCAGTCTCGATAGTGGGTGTTGATGGCCAACCTACACAGCCCCTACAGACAGGGCCTATTCCATGCAGGCTCCAAAATCGCTTCTTTACCCACAGCTTCTAAGCAATTCCAACATGTCCCACACCCCACTTAGGTAGGGACCTTCTTCAAAAGCTTAACTTCTCCTTTACCTTCTCCCTCCCCATAGCTCTCGTCCTCCAGACACCCTCACAGTGCACTGCAAAGCCATCCCCTGCCCTCCCTTCTTCTCTGGTTGAACCCATAGTTTGGGATACCTCCAATCCCACCCATGCTATCCATGCCAGGCCTATTTTAATTTGTCTCAGGGATCCTTCAGTTTTTCCTTGCATTCCCCTATATCCTATAGCTCCCAAACATTTATGGGGACTTAAAACTTTTGGACAATGGTTTTCTTAAATCTACCAATTCACCCAATAATACTCCATGCTTCCAGTACTCAAGCCTGATGGGTCTTACCACCTAGTGCATTACCTTAGGGTAATCAATAACACTGTTACCCCAATCCACCCAGTGGTACCAAACCGTTATACCATGCTCTCTCATATGCCTCCCTCCACCACTCACTTTACAGTCATAGATCTTAAAGATGCCTTTTTTACCATCCCCCTTACACCCTGATTGTCAGGATTCCATTGTGTTGAGACACTCTGAGGTCTCAACAGCTTACACCTGTCATCTCTATAGTAAAACCTCTCCTCAGGGACACATACCACCCCCTTCCTTTCCTATTCATCAGTGTCGCAGGCACACCCCTGGTCAGGACTGACAGGTAGATTTACACACATGCCCTGCCACAGAACTCTCAAATATCTTCTCACCTTTGTTTGTACTTTTTCAGGGTAGATAAAAGTCTTTCCAACAATCAGGGAGACTGCTGATGTAGTTATTAAACTTCTGTTACAGGAAATCATCCCAAGGTTTGGTTTACCTCAGAGTATCCCAGTCAGATAATGGTCCAGTCTTTATTCCTCAGATCTCTCAACAGGACTACAACTAAAATGGAGTGGCCCCTACTTGGTCTTCCTCAGAACTTCAACAGTGGTCAAGGTGGCTGGACTGCATCCTGGTTCCACATCACTCAAGCTAAGTGGTGTCCTCCCAACCCTGAATCTAATCATTCTGAGTGGTCACCTCATCTCCTATCTCCCGCCTCCATCTCACCAAGGCCCCACAACCACAATTTTCAGGCTAGGTCATGTTTTGTTATCCTATTTGGTTCCTGATCCCTTACATTCTATTAGTTAATTTTTTCACTATAACTATCTTAGTTCTCTCCGCCCTCAGCTGTTTAGTTAAACAGGAGAGTCCTATAAATCTAAGATCTCATGTCACTTATAATGATACAGCCACGGCCCTCCCCACCCCTACTTTATAATTTCACAAACATGATTCAATCATCAGGCCTTATATTTCTCAAGCTGCTTATTCTTTCCAGCTCAATTTCTAAAACAAGGACAAGCCTCCCTACCTACACTTTTAACTTTTACCCTTTAAGATGGGGGAATAATTACCTCGTAACTTCACTCCTCCTAACCCCACACTTATTTTTCAGATTCTTCCTCACCATGGCCCTGATGGAATGATGCATATGGATCAAGGACACTTTTCCTTTTACCTTTCCTGGTTCCTTTAATTATGGTAGAGATCTGCTTCCTCATAGCACCTTGTGTTTTTTATTTCTGCAATCTAGCATGTGAATGTTCACCAATGATTAATTCCTTGTCCTGGCTGAAACACCTGGTACCAGCTTCTATGGGGTCATCAACCTTCATCCTGTCAACTTTCCTAAACCCCAATACGGTGCCCTCTTTCAGCAGAAAATAACAAGCGAGAGACTTTGGCCTTATCCTAACAATAAAAAGATGGATGAAAGAGTTTTGCTCTAGAATAAACTACAGGACATTATGGCTGTGGAAGGCCAAATCAGGGATGTTTACCCTGAGGTCACTTCCCGCTTCCCCTATTACAACTTCCTTTTTCCTTTCCCAGTGCACATGTAGAAAATTCCAATCAGCTTCTCCCATGTCATCAATGCCCACCCTAAGCACCACCCTTGGTCAAAGGTTCCATATGTCCCATATCTCATATTCAGGTCAAAGGAGACAGCCCAGCTGCCATGGATTGTGTGCTCCTTCCCATGTCCTCACCTCAGTAAACCTGTTTGTTTTGAACTTTAACTTCTCTATTGCACCAGAATACTCTATCAAGGAGGATAGATAAAGAGATGATAGATAGATAGATAGATAGATAGATATAGAGACAGCAAAAATGAAAAATGTAGTAGAAAATAAATGCATAGCTGAGTATATGTCCCTAACACAGTAAATATTGAGAAACTAGTCAATTTTGGGAGGAAAAAATCAGGTAAGTCAATTTTGGGCTAATTTATCTAGTATTACTGTAAGCTTCTATGTAAGCTGTTATGAATAGTTAATGGAAATTTGTACATAAAGTAACCCAAAGCTTTTGTTTTTATTTACTGAGGTATATATTCAAAATATGCAGATCATTTTAATGGCATGTATGTATTAACATTGTTGTAATGCACTTTCAGTTTTGATAAATACAAATTTTATGAATAATATTAAAATAACTTAAATAGTTATAGGAGTACTAGTGTACTTTAGAATTTTGTAATCATCAACCAAACAGGTGATTTGAGTAAAGGGACAAATTTTGCTTTAAATAAATAATGTAAAAATAAAATTTCATTTGCATCCCAGTGAGTTCTCATTGAGTAAAATAATGATTTAAAAATAAGTTTTAATCCATGAAGTCATTGAAATTAGGAGGATAAACTACAGTTTAAAATAATTTTCTCTCTCTGACCTCTTTAAACCTATAATATAGTTTGAAAGTATTAAAATGTCTCATTGGACCAAATGCTGCTATTACAGCAGAAGAGTGCTATTGCCATTCTGCCTTTTACTGTCAGAAAAATCATTATAAATTGATAAAGTGATGATAAAATTTCATGATTTGATATAGAAAAAGAATTAAATTCTTAGCTCTAAGTGTCTGTCTTGGAAAATGGATATGAAAGCTGTAAACCAGTAATTTTAGTCAATTATTGTGTATTTTAGTAACTATATTAAGTTTTGCTTTTAGAGTTGACATTTTTGGGGATTGGTTTAAATTCCAGATGTGCAAAAAATTCAGGAAGAAGATACAATGATTCATGAATACCAGGAGATGTACTAATCCTCTACCAACTGTACATATTTATGATAAATGTAAAATATATTAGTTAAAATGGCATAATTTCAAACTAGAATATATAAAAAGCACTCAGAAAACTTGGAATATGGGAGCACTTCTTTCCATATGTTCTCTAAACACATCCACCATTTTGATTAACTCAAAAGAAAACATTTGATTAACAAATAAATTTATTGTTTTGATGATTATACTTTTTTTGAAAGTTGAGATCTGCTTTGGGAGCAGTATCATTACCTTTTTCAAAAATTTTTTATTTGAAAGAGAATAAAACAAAAGAGGGAAGTACAGAGCAGATCAGAACAAGACAACATAGGCAACACAGTACTTTACATTAAGACAACTGGACATCAACAGTAGTTAACACCATATCACTTACTCTGCTATAGTTGAGCATAGTTTCAAATACAATAATATCAAACATAACACAATAGTATAAAGCCATGCATAGAGTGAAAGAATTACAGGGCTTTCTGAACCGAATAACAGAAAATGATCAATAGGTAGTATAATGTCTCATTTTTGATAAAAAAAATTTTTGTTTAAACTATCACACATATTCAAATTCCAATAAGACACAATGTGATAGATAGAACCAGTGGTAGTAGAACAAAAGAAGCATGGTAGGACTTCTAAGAAGGATGATATTAAATCAGCAATAGCTGTCATAATGTTTTGTTTTCTTCAAAACAGCTGTTCATATCATCATGCATGATATAGTCAAACAAAACAGAATAAAACCATTCCAACTGATGATTTAAAACATTGAAAGGCTTCAAAGCTATGAGATGGGGACTCATGCTTACCATAAAGTCTTATCTACTCATCAACTCTCATACTAGGGAGACTATATGGTATTTACCCTTGTGAGTTTGGTTTGTTTTGCTTAAGAGAATGGTCTCAAGTCATGTCCATTTATTTATAAATATCTCGATGTGATCATTCTTTATAGCTGAGTAGTACTCCATTTTCATAAGTAGTTTAAACATACTTTACATTCGCAAATAGGTAAAAATGATGTCAGTTTAGAGGATTCTCATTTTACTAGTGTATCAGCCATTTTCCCAAATAATGAAACATTCAGCCACCTCATATTTAATAGAGGGACCAAAAACAAAACAAAATAAAACAAATCAAATAAACAAAAAAACAGATGCTATAGAAAACCTAGGCTCTATATCAAATGGTGCTGGGAAAAGTGACCATCCACATGTAGGTGATTTCAGATAGACATATATTTCTTACCATGTACTATGCTAAAACCAAAATGAATCAAAAGCATAAATATTAAAACAGAAGCATTTATCATGCTGGAGGTTAGGGTAGGTAAAATTCCTAAAGTCATAGATATTGGTAAGGGCTGTCTGAATTTTCTGAATCCTACCTGCATAAAAAATAATCAGAAAATGGTATTATATCAAATTCACAATTCCTGTAGGGGAAAACAACACAAGTATTAGAGTGAAGAAGCAATACACAGGATGGGAGAAAAATTTCATCTGCTACACCTCAGTCAAAAAGCTAATATCTAGAATATATAGAGAACTCAAAAATACTAGAACCCAAAAAGCAAACGACTCAGTCAAAAATGGGGAATTGAAATGAGTAGACACTTTGCAGAAGAAGAAATATAAATGGCCCATAAATGCATAAAATTGTCAGTATCACTGACCACTAGAAAAATGAGAGTGAAAAATCACACTGAGATTGTATCTTGCTCAAGAAATCAAATGATTACAGATAATGATTGGCAATAATGAAAGAGGACACTTCTACAATGTTGGTGGGAATGGAAACTAGTGTAATCATTATGGAAATCTGTATGGAGAATCCTCATAAACTTACAATGGAAAGTCCATTCCTCTTCTAGGTATCTTCCTCAAAGAGGTAAAGACACTGGATCGCATTGGTACATCATACAACTGTTCACGGCAGCACAGTTTATAATAGCTAAATATTGAAAGCATCAGCAGCCTATCAACAAATGAGAAGATTTTAAAAAGCAGTATTTACTTACACACAATGGGATGCTATTTTGCTACAAAGGATGAATTTGAACTGTTTCTAGGCCCCTGGGTGCACCTCAGAAACTTAGTGCTGAGTGAAATAACTCAGGTACCTCAGCTTAAATGCCATATGGTTTTTCTCACAGAAGGAAAGAAAAGCACAAACAAAGCAAAATAAAGGAAATCAATTGTGGCATTTATATACAGTGGAGTGCTAGTCTGCCATAAAGAAGAAAAAATTGGTTTCTTTGTAGGTAAATGGATATGCTTTGAGACTAGAAGCTTAGGTGAAATAAATCAGACACACAGACAGCAATATTGTATGGTTTCTATTACATTATCTTATCTCTTTGTACCAACTGGCCACAATGAATGCAATCATTAGTGCAAATGGGTACTAATGAGCATTGTCAAATACTCAAAGTAATAAATAAATTAATATTATGTGGCAATTCTTGCAATAGAGCCTCCTATTGCAAAACCTGCAAGGCAAAACCTTGCAGTCTTTGCTGAGCGATTCTGTGCACACGGGTGTGCGGATCTTCCTCACAGAGGCATCACTTCCTTCTGTAAGACTCCAAGGCTAGCGTGCAGGGCTGTCTCAGGCCCTTGTGTTTGACTCAGGTGTGGGCATAGGCATGGCCCAAAGTACACATGTGGCCTTTTAGATTTCCATGGAGGGCATTTCCAGGTCTTCCATAGGCATCTCATCCAGCAGCCTTTCATTTCCAGCACTATCAGCCTTTTGTTGTCTGCAACCATTCTTCACTTGTTGGGTGGTCACAGTTCAAACTGTTGAATCTGATCCTGCTTAAAAATACACCGTGGGAAAAATTAACCTAGAGAAGCAAGATTCCACGTATACATATTGAAGACTGCTTTATAGGCAGGGTCAGCAGGGCCAAATGAGGAGAGTTTTCTAGGAACTGGCACTTGCACAAGCTACAATCCTATTTCAGCCTTCCAGCAGCAGCCAAGCTGTTGTTTGTAGGCAATTTCATGTTAAAACTATTGTGGAGAGGAGAATGACAAATGGAAATAGGGCTACTTGAAACACCCCAAAGCTTCTTATTGTTGCTGCCTTTACTCAGTTTTCCTTGCATATGGATTCTTATTGTTGAAAATACTTGGTTAACGTGTATTGTTTTGAAAATTTATATTTTACATTTTTTGTCCGTGTTCTCACTGCTTTTGTGAAGACTTTTAGAGATTCCTTCTGTGGCATTTCTGCTTGCATCTGTGATAGATTACTTTTAAACTCAAATGAGTCTGCCAGTGGTGAAGTCTGTTGACCAAGAAAAATTTGAAACCAACAGAGCTGAGTCTAGTTGAGGACTTGCCTCTGGATCCACAAAATCTGTAAAACTTCTTTTCTCTAGCTAGTCAACAGCGTATTTTTTCTTATAATTTATTCCTTTTGGTTTTATCTCTCCCTAGCGAATTCTTTATCTTCTTTCCTCAGGATCTGAAAAAATTTAATCCTCCCTTTTATTTTTGGGTTGCTACAGTTTTGTGCAGACCTGTATTATTAGAAAAGATGGATAAAGTTATTATATTCAGTGTCCTGGTTTCCAGAAATAGCCCTCCTTGTCCCCATTTTATAATCACAACTTAATTTCTTCCAAAATAAATTGCAATCAATTTTCCTTGCTGCAGGAAAATTTGAGGTTCAAAATTCCTGAAGTTTTCTACATATGTCTCAATACCCTGTATCACAAAATATCATTCTTTCCTTTTTTAGTATACTTTCTGTATCCTAAGGGTCCTGTCAGTATTGAATTTTAACAAGGTTATAACTGTATCCTTAATCATGTCATGCTCTGGACTTGATTAAATATAAAAAGGGAAATACAATGTAGTCGAGTGAAATATTAAAAACTGAGGAAAATGACAGGGTTTTCTATTAATCCTTTGAGTTCATTTTAGGGATCATGAGAAAAAAGTTTCTTTCTCTCTGCTATACCAAGAGTTTGTACCTGTAGTGGTAGTGTATAAAAGGTACAAAGCAAACTTAATATGTAATAAGTAATTTATTATAATGGAATCAGAGTATGAAAAGAACTTCTTTGGAAAGTATTCCATTTTAAAATTCAAAAGCCATTTTGTATGATATGGATTTTAAGCATTTGTTTGCTTCTTGATTATATTTTTAAATGTCAATGAATTTGACCTGGAAAATATTTGTTATTTCTAAAGATTCACTGATCAAATTAAAGTTTTGAATATACTCCTTCATTGTTTAGAAAACAAAAAAAAACCAATATATCAAAGTTTCAATTCACAACAAACTGAGCCTCTTACATTGTAGAATTTAATGAGTTTCATATGCTTGATTTCAACTGCAAACAAAATACAGGGCATTTTGATACCCTCAAAACTCTGTTTGAATCTTTTTAGTCCACCTCACCCATTACTTTGTCTCCCAGCAAATATCAATCTGCTATATTCACTAGAGTTGTGTCTGAATTTATAACATTTAAGCATGTAGAATCACACATTTGGAATTACAGATAATGAATATTTTATTTCTTTGATTCAAATAATAAATATTTTATTTCTTTGATTCAGCATTATCATTTTGAGATTCATCTATGTTTTTGCAAATATGCAATAGTTAATTCTTTTTTACTGCTGAGTAACATTCCAATCTGTGCTTCTCGTTTCATCTATTTACTGAAACTTGGTTGTTTTCACTTTACTTCTCTGAATGGAACTGCTATAATTTTCTTATACAAACCCATAAGTACACACGAGAATAAAATAACTTGTAATGTTTATCCTACATTTAAATTTAGAAGAAATTTGCAAGCAGTTCTGACAATATAGACATATTTCTTTACAACCTCACTTGTAAAGTGTGTTTTGATCTCTCCATATCCTTGATGAAACTGTCACTCTGTAATATAAGACATTCTAATGGAATAGTAGAGTATCACACTGGTACTGATTTATATTTCTTTTTGGTTTTTTAGTTCTATTTTTTATTTTGAAGAAAAAGCAAAACAGGAAAAATGGTAGAAATAACACAGAATTTCAAAAAACAGTGATTTTTTTATACAATGGAATAATACTCGGCTTTAAAAAGTATAATCTTGAGGCTTTTATAAGTAAATGGAGGCAACTTGAGACTATCCTCATAAGTGAAGTTAATCACTCACATTTGTCAATATCATATCGTCTCTCTAGTATAAAAAATAATAAAAAACTAAAAGAGTAATAAGATTCAAAATGTATAATAGATATTTTAGTAATGAAAGGGAGAGAAAGTGCTCTAAAGGATATAA